>JAAAKL020003246.1:0-23667 GCA_010016065.2 Carybdea cf. marsupialis auct. non (Linnaeus, 1758)
ACAAGTAAATGTACACAATGAAACTGCAATTTTATTTGTCTTAATCTTTCCTTTTAATCTTTACTAATCATTACTTTGATAGGGACAAAAGACTGTCTTTTTGACCTTCCTTTATCTTCATCTCCAAAAATTTTCAATGCTTTGATCACAAGTAAATGTACACAATGAAACTGCAATTTTATTTGTCTTAATCTTTCCTTTTAATCTTTACTAATCATTACTTTCCAAGAACTCGTTTATGGTTTCAGCTTTCAGTATATTACATTTATTATATACGTGTTTGAAACTAACTGTTGGAGCATTTTCTGTGAAAGCAATATTTCACAGGAATTGTGGTTCTTTCTAGCATTGACATCTATATTTGCACTTAGGAATGATCAAAAATGCTGAGTTCATCTCCTTAAGAAAAGATTTGATCCTCAGAAACCCCTTTCATGTCGAGAACCACGAGTAAAACAATATTGCACGTGCCAGTCAGATCACAATACCACGACTCATGTGCAATGGTAAATGTATTTTGGAAATAGAGGTTAAAGAAGAACCAATAGGGTGACAGCACTGCTTAAATGTTCCTCTTGTGGAGATAAAATTATGAAAATAGACCCGAAACAGGAAAGAAATATCAAGCCGTTGTGTCCGAAGATGAAAGGATATTTTTAAGTTTTTGAAAAGGCTGTAAATGACAAAAGATGCGGTAAACGTGAGACAAAGATAATGGACGACAAAAGATTCAAGGTAAATAGAAACGACAGGTTGATCAACTATGCTTTTATTGGCATTGTCAGGTCGTGACTTAGGACCTATACATGTCAATCCAACTTGCATATTTGTAAGTGCTTAAAGTTATGTCGCTCTTTATTTGGAATCCATACGAACAGTTAATTTTGTAATGATTCGATATTGCTTAATCAACAAACGATATATAGAACTGCAGGTAAGAGAAATAATGCGGTAAAAAGTAGAATAAAATCAGATTAATTTTTACACCTGCCCATGACCCGAAACTCTTTTCTACCCAGTTCAATAGTTTGAATTTTGTATGGAGAGATTTCGTCCCATTTCTAGCACTCTTTGTTCAGCCTACATTTTGCATAATACAGCAGCACGAGAGGTGTTTTGTCATTCAATCTCGCTGCACTTTTCAAACTTCCACTCCATTCAAGAACGTTTCCCTCTGTTCACTATTATCCTGGCATAGCATGTCACTAACACGATGGCAGAGACTCTCAACAGCACAATGTTATTTGTCGTGGGCAAGTTTAGATATTATTTCATCTTCCTCTCCTTTTTCTGGTCGTCTTGGTAAATTAATCTGTCGAGAGTAAACCATGACGTCCTCTATGTGTTCCTGAGAATGGATAGGGACAGAGGTTGTCAACATGCTTGCTGTGCGAACAACGCCATAAAAACTACACTTTCTCGCTTTAGCCAGGGCAGTCCGAAACAGTATATCGCACGACATTAGCTGAAGAAGTGTTTAGGACTGTTGATTGTCGTCTTATTAGTATAAGTTAAGCGGTAAGACGTGGTTGCAAGACCTATTGTCTTCCTAAATGTAAATTTTATTATTTTAATTGTGCCTGCCGCATAGAAGATTCTGTGAGGGTGTTTCATTATTTAGTAGCCAATCAGCTTTGATTTCGACTTTTGTTTTAGCCAATTGCGTGCAAGTTCTCTTTATAATAACGCACCTGGTAGGTGTAGAAACTTTTTAAGATTTCCCAAACATCTTACCTAGTGTCGAACAACACTCTAAAGGGCGTCTTAATTCTTACTGCATTAAGGACGATTAGAAACGTCGAGTCTTTCTTGAACTTGAAAACAAGGAGAGTAATTAGTGGAGAGTAACAACGCCGGCTTATTCTGCTGAGTATTTTGTATGTTACTATGCTTGGGGTAAGAAGGATTTGTACCAGAGTTCGTCAAATATTTTTCACATTGTAAGATTTGCTTCCGCATTCTGGATATTAAAAACTCGCAAGAATTTACATGCCTCGGATTTTTGGAGTAGAAGAAAACATGCAAACTCGGAAAAGAATGCGTTCGTACTCGTCTTTCTCCACCCTTACACTCGGGAATGGAAACATCTCAAATCTGGTCTCGCTAGGTACGTAGTTTCTGAACTCTCTGTGTCCCTTGACATTGTAATTCAAAGACAATATACAGGGATTAGTAAGTGAAACCTATGCCGTTAGTTGAGCTTAATTTAGTGATCGTATACTTGTAATACAGTTGAGCATGATGTTAAAAAGAACCTTAGATCTAACGAGGAGTTTACATAACGATACTTTGAAAGACGTTCCTACACAAGCAAACAAAGATAAGTATTTTCAATACTATAAAGCAAACGTGTGCAAAAACGCACTATCAGAGGTACCTAAAACATTTTACAACGATGAATTAATGCTAGTCATATCATCAACGTGCCTTTATTTTGATGGCATGTTTAAGTTGAGAGTGGAGAGCGAGTACATCATTTCTTACTATTATGCTTAATGGTTGAAGAAACGACAACATTATAGTTTATGGAGTTGAATTAGTGGGTTTGCTAATGGAGCAACCAATTCTTTGTAAGATTGACAGGAGAAGAATTTATAGTAATGCCGTTAATGTCTTTAAAAATAGGATTCTATATTCAATTAAAGAGGAGAAAAAATGTTATCGTTGCGACGATAATCATCAAGTTGTGGAATGTTGATGCCGAACTGATAAGAGTTTCAGACCAAGTGGATGAAGGTCACAATGCAGATCAACTTTAAATTTCATTCTGAAATTTCACAGTTAAAATGTTATATCGAGTTGGTTTGATAGAATGAAAGCAGATGGGCAAATCATATTGCTTCGGCAGAATTCTTGTTAACGTACATTTTTCTAGAGTTTTCAGATTTAACAAGTCAAAAAATATAATGGAAGGCTGAATGTCAGTTTTGTCGGCATATCCTTACTTTATAAGAATTCGAGTTTTTTTTTCCCCTTTTCTTGAACATGTGAATAATGCGCTTATACTACGCTCAATATAATTGATGAATGTTTAAAGTTCATACCATGAAATATGTGGCTAGTAAACGTCTTAGCCAGAAAAGAGATATTGAAAAGTTGTTTTTAATATTCTGATTTATCATTAATTGAATACACAATTCAGGTGGCTTGCTTCTAATTGAACTGCTTTTGATCTCGGTACTACAGGGCTCATCTTGTCAGCTGCATTCCCAGTATCTGGTAACTCGCTGACAGCGATAAAGTCCAGAATTTTCTTTGTACCCGGAAAGAACTTCGAAATTTCATGGTTCTATAATGCAAGCCGAGGATCTAAGCTACCAGAAAACATAAAAATATGGGCACATCTCAATAATGGATCGACCGAAAGTAGTCTGTTATGGACTACGACTATCGAAGAAAAAGAAAAGGGCTTGGATGTAACGATAGAAGAGAATAAGAAACTCTCTGTCAACCGTCTATTCAAAGTGTTCTATGGGAAAACACAATTAAACCGTAATTTTATGGGATACACGCAGCGATATGACTTGCTGGTCGTAAATCCGCCATCGAACACGAGTCTTTACGACTTTTCTTGTGCCGTGTCACTGGATAAATTTACAAAACTGGAGAAAAAGATCAAAGTGGTCAGGGCAGGTATGTGATAGTTAGCAAATATCATTACTTCACACCTCAAGTAAAACCTTGTTAAAAAAAACCTGTATCTGTGAGCTGTGATAAAACCTGCAAAAATTAGGGCATCACGTCCCGTTTTTAATTTTTTAATTGTTCTTCTAAGCTAGCCCTTAAAGCATTTTTATTTTTTAAGAGGAAACAGAGATATGGGAGAGTAAGTTTAGGGGACACTCGGGATATATATTAGTATGTCAACAATGGTATCCAGTTGGTGACATACTGTTCTCTTTCACTCGTATCTTTTCAAACTCATCACTTCAACTCCTCTCTGTTGAGTGAAAAGATTAAAGAAATCCAAACATATGCAGAGTTTTCCAGTTGATTTTAAATCCTCCCTCGGTCTCATTGCAGCACAATTATTGTCGTAGTTATTTCATAGCCGTCATGGAAAAGATGCTACGTTTTGATATGTTTGGTGTTTACCATGATAAGCTTGTTTTAATATCATTGATATAAAAATGCCTTAGTCCATTTCCTCTTTTCGCCAACGAAATACACTCTTGTAACTCTCAACTCCTGTTAAAAGGTTACTCCAGACTTTTCCCAACTGTACAAAGTATAAGTCCTTCCATTACGTTAGTAAATACTGTAACTTGTTCTCCTCTACTCAGACACAGTGTCGGAATCACAAACATTTCTACCTTTGATATACCTAAACTCGCATACCTGAACACTCCTTAGTTCAGACCATATTTACTCAGCTAAAAGTAAATTGTCTTTGTTACCTAATCAGTCGTTTTATTAGGTCAAAGTTTACACATCATACCTGCTGTCATTAGACTGCTTTCCTACATACCATAACCAATAAAAATTTCTGAAAAAACATCATCTGGGGCTCACCTTCAAACATGTTGCAATGAATGTAGAGCAATGAGAAACATATCTCGAGGAATCGTGTTGTAAAAATACCATTAACACGATTTCTATGTATTAAAACTATATCCAGCGAAGTTACTCTAAACCAGCTAATTCAATATGATTGCTTTTGTGGGTATGATGTGTATTAAACAAGGTCAAAAAATTAACAAAAAACTTACAGTTTGATTTCTTTCAATTGATATAATTGATCAAACTGACAACTTGTACCCTTCATACGGAAGAGGCCACGCGGGGGGCAGAGTTTCAAAGACCTGGCCATCAATGAATGAGTGACACACGTCGTAGTACGGTAAGCTTAGCGTGCACCGAATTCTATGATCACGACGTAACAGAGAATGGTAATACGAAATAATCATTTCTTGTAAATCATTGTGGTTTCTGGCAAGATTAAATGTGCCGTGAACCGCACAATGGAATCTCCCCACGGTTGAATTACTTTTACGGTAATGGAATCTGAGTACGTGTATTCTCAATGAGCAGGGGGGTAACTGACAGACATAGTATTATCTAGTAAAATTGTACATAGCTTTGCAAAATTTAACATGGTAACTGAACTCTATTGAGTTGAATTATTTAGTACGATTAAGGTTAGACAGTCAATCCCTGAGAATGCTGTCACCCAGTTTATATACATCTAAAGAGTAAGTTCTTTCATACCATGTTCATCATTTGTAGGCCAGTAGCATATAACCTATCCTTGAAATACATTGCTGACCTTTCCTCAATTATGATAACTCAGTTTTATCTACGTCGTCTAGCTACCCTCTCTCGGTTTTTTCATCCTTCAGCCTTTGTGGTTGCTTTTTCCAATCAATGCTTTGTAAATCCATATTCTCTTCCCTCAGTGTCAGATCTTGTAAAACTTTGGTCTTTGCCTCTCTTTTCTTTACATGTCGTTAGCTTAAACGTAGAAATCTGACGCCCTCTGTTGTTTTAACCATAAAAAATTATTCTGTTACTAAATATTGATAAGAAGCGAAAGTCAATAAGTTTTAGACTCCAACAATATAATTCTACCCTCTTTTAGACAAAAAAGTTAACTGTGCAACTTTTTGTCCGTTCGATGCAGCTCTAAAATTTATATTATTCTTCAGCAGCCTCAAGACGATTTTATGAAAGTCCTACATAAACATCGTATGTATCTATGTAACTGTAGAAAGCTGCATTTATATATGCCCTCGGAAATCCCGCTGGTCTTCCAAACACGCTGTAACACAGCTGCGATCCAAAGCTGAAAAAGAAAGAATCGCAAATAATCAGGGTCAAGAGTTAAATAACATTATCTTTCTTGCTTCTTCAATTCTTGCATTTTGTAATGTTCTCATCATAAACTGTTACTTACAATTGCCTTGCAAGGAGGTGAAATCTTGTCAGTTAGCCATAGGGATTTTTGACTTAATCCTTACTGAGCACAGCAAAATCGATAAAACTTCAGAAATAAATAAGCCCGATTATTTTATCTTGGGGATGTCAGATTAAGACAACGTATTTTCTTCCACATCTAGTTTTGATATGTGTGACTCTAAGATGACTTTTACATCACTTGTATATTTAGCTGATGATGGCGCAGAAAATATTAAAACCATTGCGGAGTTTTATTATCAAAATTTAATATTGGCTTTAGCAGAAAACTCGGATAGATTAAGAAGTGAGTGTATATTCTCATCTTCATTGGCTGCCTTGATCGAAGCTTTGTGATAAAATGTTGCCCCTTAATGTCGCTGAGTAACAACTTAGCATTTGTCTGCCTCTAGACTCATGAAATAGCTACTCCCAATTTTAACGTAGCTCGTATTTGAAGGATGCGTTTTGATTTTATCAGTCAAATTGTAAAATTCTATTCCTGCAAAACCAACATTTCCACCAAAAGTTACAAGTTGAACTCAATTCATTGAATGGAAGCGGGTGCAAATTAGTTTTCATTTCGTCGGAATGCCTTACTTGTGTTTTTTTATACCCCACTCATCACAATATTAGAGCGAAAAGAGAGCAAGATAGTCAAACTTGAATTGCTCCATAGTTTTCACTAGATACTATCTGCATGTATCTTAAACTCTATTATAGAAATGGCTTTTGCATTATGTTAACATTCGAGTGTAAATGTCCAGGCCGTGTAATAACTTACGCAGTTGATGCTAACGCCGCCCCATTTTAACGTACACGATATCTATCTGAAAACACTTGTTAGCTGCATCTCAGATATTTATAACGCTGTGTATAATTTTAGGAGCAAGAAAATTGATTTGCAGAAGCAGGACAAATTTAAACGTAAACTGTAACCGTCTGCTTTATGTCGTGGATCAACGGACGGCAATCTTTGACTAGATCAAAGTAGTATGTGACACAAGGCCAAACTCAGGCAGTTTGTCGCTTGCCATATTTTCATGCAAATCTCTGCAAAAAATAGACACAATTGAACGGGATATGCAATAATGACATATCTTAAATGCGTCATAAATCGGCCACTCAGCTATATAATATTGATTGCCTTAGGACATTTCGAGAGATACTTCTCCCATTCTCACGCTAATGGACCTTGGAAGTTTTTGCTGGATATATGTTGTAAGATTGCGGACCTCTGAGGAAGTAGCATCGAACCTGTTGTGGAGGTGGCGCCATGCTTACTTTGTGTTTCTTGTATTTACAATCTATGGCATCAACCGAGTCGACAAGTGTTAGTATATTTAGAATTAGTAGATGGAACGTTAGACTGTAAAGGAAATAAACTTGTGCCGGTGATCCATGATTTTCAATAAGTGTGCATTGGCAATTATTATTTCACACTTTTATTTCTTTTTCATAGTTTTTCTTATCCTTTTTGAATCTGTTCAATTCATTATTTGAGGAGAGCCAGTGCATAAAAACCTAATAAATTCCGAATTCAGAAGTTTGTATCCAGAGTCTAACCTGAGGAGTCGTTGTGACCCTGTTTCTACTATAAATAGCTTATAAGGTGGTTTGCCATGCTTTAGGGGTACGAAGCAAGGGTCTGCACGCTCAATGGTATATGCACCTTTATCCTTGAGTGATATGTAATTCATAGACATCGACGACGACAAAAGAAATAACAAAAATCAAATCCTTGGTGGTGATGAACACAGACCTCTACCTGCGGTAAAATTCACCTCTGGGTTTCTTCACTCCACACGTAATAAGGGAACTAAAGTATCAAAATATATTACAGATCAAGTATCATGTTGTAGATTAGGGAAGTGTTTACTACCATGGCTGCGTTTGGTAGTGAAGCAATTAGTATAGTGATCTAAAAGTCCACTTTTCATGCCGCAATTGTAGGAGAGTCACGTTTCCAGTCAGAAGGATTTTATCTTTTATGTTGTGGCTCTACATCTGGAGAAGACAGACACGTAGAGACGATTCTAGGTAGAGGGTGAGCTGGGGTGCTGTATTAGGAGGAAAAAAGTTTGTTGACCATATAAGTGCTAAAGTGCCTTCTTTGTATACAGATATCAGCCAACGCTTTCCATGTTGACAAAGTATCACTGATAGTGAGGGTAAGGAATGGACAGTGTGTGTAACCTTGACAAAATCCTAAAAAGAGCCCTTTATCAGAATTACTACCAAAGTCTTAAGGCGGCAGGCACATGTGATCTTGTTCAAATGCTATGCCTAAATCATCGATCATGCAATGCTTGATTGTTCATTTAAAGTCCACAATAAAGAACAACCGTCCACTGTAAACAGAAAGCAGTGAAAATTTTTATGCTGTATAAATTTGATAATTTTTCTACTTTTAAAACACCTAACATTATTCTTGTGTATGATTAGAATGCAGGCACGTAGCAGTAGGGTACCATTGGGGTGTGGAATCTTTTGTTAGAAATAATGTAGAGGGGCCCATGTGACATACCGGGATTCAAATTTAACAAACCACATCCCAGAATTTTAACTTATTAAGCCAAGAAGCAGAATACTATCAGAAGCCCTGAAGGAACAGATGGCCTGAAGAAATGCCTGCAAGCTTTCACGAGGGTAGGGGATTGATGGGCCTGAACAGAAACGCCGTCTTGTGGCGTTTCAATAGGAGATCTCTTTTCATTCAGTAGACGTGTATTAACATCATGAAGGTCTGTCGTAGAAAACATTTCGTGAACCAGTTTCCATGGTTAGGTTGCCTTGGTGGACAGGAGCCTACAGGTGAGCAGGATTTGAGCATTGTTGCCCAGATTGTTGTACAGGGTTGCATTGTACCGCTACAAAGTATCTTTGAGATGTTTCAGTTGTGTCAACAACAGATGTTTGTCAGTTCAATGGAATAAAAAGTTCCAAACGTTACTCCAATACTGCTTTGAGACCGTGACTAAAATAAGAAAGTCAGATAAACTTATTTTATCACAGTGCCTACCACCAAACAAAACTGTTGTAAGGAGAAAACACTCTTTGGCATTATGCACTTTTTTAAAGAGATGATCAGATAAATTCTAATTTATATTGTTACACTTGACTCACACTCTGTGTTTTGAGCAGCAATAGTTAACACCGTGGGAAACATTGAGGAGGTGTTAAAAGTCTATACTAAACAGATATTATTTCTACTCAAAAGAAGCACATCTATGAACCTCTCAAGAGTACATCACTACCTCTGTTCATGTCTGCATCTGACAAGGAAGAGGAACTTTACAGAAAATATATCCCTGTTAAAAGGCAATGTGTCCTTTCTTTCTTTTCTGTGCAATGTTGCTGAGAAATGTGGTGCAGATATGGTGGCTTTGCTCACAAGCAAAAGTGATCGTCACCTCCTCCTTTATTTAAAAGGGAAACTTTGTACTAATCGGGATAATCGTAAGATTAATCAATGAAATGTACCTAACACTGTGGAAACATGATTATAGAACTCCCCGAGTGCACGATTCTTCACATTATTCTTTATTATATGTGAAGTCATTCTGTTTTGGTGCCGAGTTAAGGATTAGTCTACTTTCACGTAGATTGCTTCTATTGAAATTCATCCACGTGGGAATCTAGGAATATATCGTCTATATATAAATATAAAGCGACAACTAGTATCCTCAATGTTTTGCTCTTATGTTATACTGTACAACAGATTTAACAAAAATCCTAGCTAAACTATTAATTATAGGCAAAATAAAGAAAGAACTGAAACGAAAAGATGTTTTGTTTCTGTCACCATATGTACAACGTAGGGGGAATTTTGACAAAGTGATAGATGCACAAATCAATACAGCTAGGGTTGTGACTTTCGGGTGTAAACTTTGTGACAAGAATTATATCAGACACCTTGGTTATCTGCTCTTCGTATGTACAGTGCTACTAATGCATTAAGTAAAGGAAATACAGATATATCGGATATTGTGTATGTCCCTACGGCAGGGATCACACTTGAGTTTTAACAGACATAAAGTCAGTTTAATGAGCACAACTGGTGTACAGATGCATATAAAGGGATGGAGTGAATATGGCCCGCGCCTTTGTGGTTACATAGGCCCAGTGTGGCGATTTCAACCATTTCTTTAATTTCTGTTTTGAATTTCCATTAAATCCTCTTTCCACAAACTTCAAAGCTAATTAGTTTAAAGCGTAGAGATTTTATCATACCCTTAATCATTGCGTGTTTTATCATTAACACACTTTCCATTGCTGCTGTTTCTTGAGGATACCATTCTCTGTTTATTTGAAAGAGCCTTACATTCAGTCCTTTTTCTTTTGTGAACTAGTCATGAATTACACATATTTCTAAAGGAAACTGTTCTCAAAACATTACTAGAAGTGATGGTGTCTTGTAAGGAAGTCATTTCATTGATAGTATTACTTGGAAGGTTAAAGACTACGTGTCACTCAAATTTTAGGAAGTTTCCGCCCTACTTTTAATAAAATTTTTGTCTGACTAGAAAAATTTTCTCTTCTCATTTCTGTTTATTTTAATGTTCGTAGCTTGAAGTCTCTGTTCCATGGATACTATTATGGAACACTTCCTCTATGACTTGCTAATCTTCCCAACCCTGCAATGTTTAAGGTTGTAATGATACGAAGTATTTTTGTGGACAAAAATAGCATCATGTCTGACTCGCAATGTCTCCTGTAGTCCTGCGTGAATCTATTTTGTGCCACCAAACTTTTGGGAAAACATCTAATTCCAATTTATGGAATTCTAAGCTACCACAACTTGTAATCGCTACACAACTTTGTATGTAAGGGCACGGCAGTTCAACTTTGCTCTCAAATTACTGTCTCTGAATCATGCATGGCGGTCTTTAATGACAATATTCTTCGAATATTCGAAGTAACACATCATAACTCATCAAATAATCGTTGACTTTCAACAATATCGTACATTTCGGTATATTTTACCAAAAAGTGTTATTGTTTTGAAACTTTGTGGCTTGAATGCTGTCTATTATTGAAGCTCCTTAACGATTGCTATGAATCTACAGCTTGAATATCCCCATTATCATACTTGGTGTTTGTCATTTAACTCAGCACACGCTTTGAATGACTTCGGGTTGACGGCTAAACGTTTTTTATTGTTAACATAGCAGACAATTAACGTACAGTTCTCATCAGTTCAAAACAAGGCGCCTCAACCTTGCCGGTGATGTCGAAAGAAACATTGTTTAAACCTGCAATATTTCATGAGCCGCTTTATGTTCCTTAAATATAAAACCTTAATTAGCAAAATTTACATCAGACATAATAACGAATTTCAAAGGCATTTCAATTCTCTGTTTCGGTGTATCGCATATGATATGATTAAGGGGAACCAGAGACAGTCCAAAAACGTGCACCGTTTTGCGATGGCGACTTTGTTTTGGTTTTTGAAAAGTTCAAAGTGATCTTGCTGTTTCCTTTCAAATAGGTAAGCTTGTTGTTTTCCCAATTCGTGGTCTGCAGTGACACTTTTTCTCATTCAATGTCTTTAAACATTTCAACACCATCATCAATTATTTACAAGTACTTGACACCTGCTAGGTTCGTTCTGTCACAGAGCGCGTATTGACATGATAGACAATGACGTTACATTTTGTACTTGCTTGCTTAGAGCCATTTAACTGGACATAAAATGCCTTTAAATATTAAATCTATTTCGCGTCAGTTTCCTTAAACTTTGATTTCTAATATAATAACCCGGTAATCCTTGTGAAATTATTTAATTCCAGCAAAACATTTACAGGAAGCTGATCACCGTGCGAAAGAACCTTGGGCACAAATTGATGCTAATAGAAGGAGTTTCTAAATCTAACTTTGTACTTGATCGAATTAGTTAGCACTCCAAGGAGAAAACATGTTTTTGTAGAAGAAAACAAGCAGATCACGCTATGAACATCCAGAGACGAAATTTTGTTTCAACACAGATATCGCCTCTTACGTTATGGTACCTTTTCCCCAATATAGAAGCACAGATGTTTTGTTTATGCAGGAGAACACAACTTTTATTATGCTGTGCAACGTTTCTGTTGACGTTCATAAATGTACAAGCACCGGTCGACGAGGTCTCGACTGAAAGAAAGAACTATATGAAAACTATACTTTCAATAGAGGAGGGTTGTGCTGTATTGAATATATAATTTTGTTCCCACAGAAAAATTCCAAAGACACACCAGCACGTTGATGATAGTTAGAGTAAAAGCAGAACTTGGTTCACAGATTGTTTCACTGCCTACGTGCTTGTCTGCTTCCTTGACTTCTTGATTGATTGGTTTTGAGGCCATATTCAAGATTAAAACCGCATTCTTTTATTAGATTTTAGTGTAAAGTCTATTTGCTGATAATTTTGCCTATTGCTTCATAGAAAGATGGAAATCTTTTTGAAACATACGGCAGTACAAATAATGAAGTATGCATAAAAATACGATGAAGCTAAAAAGCTTGGTTGATTTGAAAGGTAGCTACAATCATAGTGACTTTAAATACATGCAAAGTATCCTGCAGAAAGGCATAGAGCACTGGCATTATGCATTTTACTCTTCATGCTTTTTTCTTTTTTATGACCTTCAAGTTCTGCTATCAGAACAGACATTTTCTGACTCCAAAACAAATAGCTGCATTGTTCTGCTGATTGCCTTCAACTGTAAAGACATGAATGCTCTCAAATAGTTTGTTGTTTCGAAATCGATCAGTGCAACATTCATGTATTCAAGATGATAGAAAATAGTGCTCCAGTAAGTATTAGCAGAACCTCCCCTTTTTGGAATTGGTACCATTATAGCCAGGTAAAAACATTCAGCAACACTTCATTTGGGTTAGGATCAAATTTAATACTTACATATTTGATGTACAGAAACGAATTTCAATCAAGGTTTCAAGATTGTATCAATGAAGGCATTTTAAAAAGCATGTTTCAGGCAAATATGGAATAATCTGCATAGTAAACCATGGGAAATGTTTGATTAGAATGCAGTAAAATAATTTCTTGCTTCCACACTAAATATCTTTCTCGTCCATCAGATGATGGAGGTTGATGGTTGTATATACTTCTAACCCAGATGTCGTGTCTGCAGGCAACGCCCACAATGCGGATGGATTTTTTTTCTCTGGATGTGGTTGCAATGCTGTACAAAGTAAATTCTTGTTTTGTTGATTTAAGAATAGGAGGCTATCCAATCTATAATTAACGAGTGTGCTATTGAAGCTGTATGGACACCTCATTTGTGTCTAGGCCTTCATTATCATGGATCATGTTTGAAGAATTTCTGGTTACAAACAAGTGAGACAATAAATACCTCTCTACGATAAATTTGATTCACTGGTGTGTTTTTTCGCCATTCTAAGGTTTTAGGTATTGAAAATAGAAAATTGAGGTACGCGTTCCTATTAAGAGATAATTAGTTTTGCAAAACATAACTCGTAGTACTACTATACCTCGTAAAATCATCAATGATTTCGGCGAAACACTTGAATTACTACTATGGTGTTATTCATAGAATCCATGAAAATGGTGTGGACAATTAATTGATCATTTGAAAACAACGCAGTCATTCATTCGGATAGTTAAAGCGTTAGCAAATGTAAAGCTTTTGAATGAATTTATTATGTTGACTTTGAAGGAAAGATAGTCATTGCAGTCTTAGTAAAATATTTATAGAGATTTCATTATGGCAATATTTGGGTAAAGAATTCCATTTACCTCTAATTAACCTTCTTACGAGTTGTTAACTTGCGACTTTCAACAGAACTTCGAGTAAATTTATTTTAGGGGTGACCTTCCGTTAATCAGGTTCCAAGTAAATCGCGTTTCGAAATTTACATCAAATCACCACATTCTGTTTCCTCTTGTTTCTGGACTCTCCGGCGTGCATTGGTCAAAACAATTATCACTGCGCCAGATAATGTAGTATTACAATGGAAGCTTCAGTTAAAGAGCTTCCTCTAACCTTTGCATGCGGTTCTTGGAACTATTTTTAGGCCACCGCCGCCTTCTTGTTTATTCGTAGCCTGTTATTATCTAACCTTTCCTGTTATTGCATTACCTAGCATATCGTTGTCTCACCTAGCCTGAAGGTGCCTCTTGTAGCCTCATGTCATAGAATGTCATGCAGCCTCGTGTCATAGTACTGTTGCCTCACCTGGCTTGAAGATGCCTCATGTCAAAGTATCAAAATATAGAGAAAAGCCTCCTTTCCTTGTGTTTAGAGGGTTAAGCAGATTTTCATATCAATATATTTGGAATCCAAGCAAACTCTATGTGGATTCGTATCCCTTTAAATACTTCAGGCCACAGAAATATCAATACCCAGTGAACTTACAGAATGGCGGCATATCTCCTGAAGTGTTTTTTTCAGCATAAAGTCTCGAAGCTGAGAGAAGGCTAAAGGGAAAAGGTACCACTCAATTTTGATCACATGCTTTTGCTGTTTTGCCGTAGCTTATTATTTTTCACACAGCATTCGCGTTCCATTAAATAACCTCTGAAAATATCCAGACAGGTTAATTTTCGTTCTGTTTGACATGGGCATTTTTGTCCTCTGGCTTCGCATAATATCGTATTTGATTTTGTACTCTTTAACCGTCTTGAAATTGTTACTACAAATTATGATTCTCACGATTATGATGATGATATTAAATACTTTGCACTCAATAGGGCGTTGTCTACTGACACATCGCTTTCTATTCACCAGCAGAGATATTTCAGATAAGTATTTAGTGAAGTCATTGATGACCCATCGGAAAAACCAGCCCTTGCTCTCAGATAAGAGCGGCAAGTTTACTATCTACTTGGCTACGGTAACGTTTTGTTCTACCATCTGGAGATCAAATAATTACAGTTGTCATCATTATTATCATCATTATCATCATGGTCATCGTCATCATCAGCAATAACTTGATTGTCATCATCATCATTACTGTGATTATCTTTACTTTTATCAACACTATGATGATGATGATGATGATGATGATAATAATAATAGTATGATGATGCTATGATGATACTTTATTCTACTATCTGCTTAACATATCATCAAAAATAGTCATGGAGAAGCGGAACGCAGTATTTGAAACCTTAATGCTTTTCGCAAGTTAAGTCACCTTTCGTAGCACGATTATTACGCGTCCTTTTAGCTTCTTGCATAGAAGTTGTACGTGTGAGGTAATGTGACATCACGCCAACAGCAGGGGGCCTCTTTTATCGATTTCAAAACGTACAACCTCATTCGTATCACTCTTCCCATGCAGGGAATTAAACTTTAAGCAAGTCGAGGCACACGTCCGCAACCCCTTTTTTTTGTAGTACAATTCTTCCTGATATTTTGAGAGGTGAAATGTGCTCAGCCATAATTCGCAGCCCTGGTAGTGCTCAAAAGCAAACTGTTGGCATTTTCATGGAATTTTTATACTGAAATTCAGGACACTACATTTTACTGTCCCAAAGAGTGACGGTAATGCAAACATTTACTCGCTTAAAGAAATTCCTTCCTTGAAAAGAGACAAACCACTGACAATTACGGAATACCGTAGGTTTGTATTCCTTTAGTCAATTTTAATATACCAGTAAAAAGATTTTATGAGTATATTGGGTTTTGTGGTTTGATGAAGATGCCACACGCTGTGTGTGGGGCAAAAACTGATTATGTTTGCATCATGTCTAATGATCTTATTCTTTGAACAAGAAGGGATTTCTGATATGAGTATAGAGCAAAAATGTAAACACCTGGGTGCTGCAGCCTGTGTACCTGTGAACAGAACTTATTGAATCTAGTATCCAACACTATCTTGACGTCAGCTAGCTCAATATCGGCAATGATACAAAGGGATTCATCTGATTTCTTCACCGCAGGAGATGTAACCATCAATGGCTCAGTCAGTGTTTTTCTCAATAAATGTCGCATCGCTAGAGCAGCTACACAACAAAATTTATGACATCTTGTTAAAAATAGATATTTTTTTCTTAACTATCCTGCCTACCTTGTTAAACCCGTTTTATTTCGAGCAACTCTGACATTTAAACATTTTTTTTGTTTAACACTGGGTGTCAAAGGTTCAGAACTATAAGTATAAATTAAAGCTAAAAAAGAATTTTCTGCTTCACCCTCACAATAAGGTGCCATTGAAATCGAACTGGGAAAGATGGAAAGCTGGAAGCTACTACAGTAATGCTCACATAATTAGAAACACTAACATACAGACATATCAATAACAACCTTTTTAGCAGAGTTCTGTCTTGGCTTGTTTCATACACCATGCCTGCTGCACCTGGATTTGCAAGTCTGCAGCTGCCTGTTGCGAGATGGTCCACGGTAAACAGGCTTTATAAGCATGTATAAGGCAGTTTCAATAAAGTTGCAAAAATGATGCAGTTGTTGATTCAAGAGCTTCCTATTGGGTGGTGAGTGTAGATCTGAAAGTCTTTACTCATAATAAATCACCCTGTTGTAACACATTTCAAAAGATAGGCCATCGTAGAGTAGTGTCGCTGCACATAAAAGTAGAGATACCCCATCAGAGAATTTCAACTCTTCTCGGCTCTTTCGAAAGGTTTAATGACCCCCCGACATGCGATCAATGGCCAGTTAAAGCATTTTTCCATGTCTCAGGGTTTTTTACAAAATGGCACAATATAAATATAGCTCCATATCTGATGTGGCTGAAATAGATGCTTTTCTTGTTGGAACGGTGTAAATAACAACAACAATGGCAATTAAATAGACAGTGCAGCCGGAAAATGCATATTAAATCTTCGTTTCTTGTCTTGTACTCTGCGTCCTAGATACTAATCTATGAACTGGCATTGCCAATGGTGTAAATGTGCACTATAACACAACTATCTGTTCTTATAGATGCTACCTTGAATAATCAGTTTCATGTTACAATCCCTTATTCTAACTGTGATGTAGTAGTACTTTTGCATACATTGAATGGTTTCTGTTGCCTTCCTGAGATATACGTCAAGTGTACTAATAACAATGAAAACAGGATTCTGGATTGACCTACTAAATCACTCCGCAGTTTTTGCCCCTCTTCCTCGATCGTTCTTCCAAAGAGGCGGCGGCCTCAAGAAGGGACCCCTCCGTCTGGAGCTAGTATCTAGCACTGCTGTTAACCGCTTATTACCATCTCACTCCAACCATATCAATGTTTCCATTGCATCATCAAATAGTATTTTCTCTTATCATATAAATATCGAATAAGGCAGCCAATAATCATCAATCATATTTATATATTTATTTCATTTTACATATTCTTTAAGAATGGAAAGTTTTAATAAGTTATGATACATTAAACTTAAGATGATATGTACGTATTTAAGAATCACTGAGCGTCTGCCGATGTATATGTTGGCATAATTTTAAAATATACCAATTTGATCGTTTCCAAATGTTTATATTTACATTTTGAAACTCAAAGTGATTGCTAAAGAACAAAGTTAGACCTTTATAAACAAAAATTAAAGAGGATCATTTTGAGATTTACATAAGAGTTATTGCATTGTCAAGATTGTTGATTTTTTCTCCCCTAATGTTTATTAAAACACTTCTCTCCTTGCGCAGAGTGCGACTGCTTTTTTCACCCGAATCAACCGTTTTCATGACTTGCCTCAGTTAATCCCCAGACAGAACGAGGGAGCATTGCATGCGGGGAATAACTAATATTATAGAAGGGATTTGAGAAACTACCTTTTCTTAATCTCTGATCAAAAAAGTCTAGCTCTTCAAGGTGTTAATTTATTTATGGCATTACAATCATGAAAACAAATTTACTCCTCGCAGTGGATAACAAAATTGCATTTGACGGCAGTAATGGCTTTCATTATTGATTAAGCTACATCTCGTCTTACTGCGTCGTTATATCGACAGAATGGCAATCTCGCGCACTTGATCTGATCGCTGAGGGAATAGAGAACTTGCTCAATGTGATCTCATTACGGAATTTGATGTAGTGACGAAGCATACACTGATACAACAGGCAGCAGTAATGTCGTTGTCAGGATGGAAAAAAAAGGGCGTTTAATTTGCATTTCTTGTCCTTTCTTACTGTGTAAAGAAAATTAAATTACAAAGATTGGTTTTCTCGTTGATATAAGATCTTTGTTGAGAGAATTGGGTCCAAAGGGTTAAGTTCCCTGGAATATAGAATATACAAGCCGCATCTTTGTCTATTGATAATCAGCGTTAGGCTTTGTTTAACAAGCTAGGCAACGCGTGACTTATTTTGGACGACTCGTTGTTGTAAAAAGAGACAAACAGTCTTTGCACAGGAAACACAGCACATCGTCATATCAGCTAGATTAAAGGAATAGGTCTAAGCCACCTGTCAGAAAGCGTAGTGTCACTACCAGCAAACTTTTGCCACGCGCTACGTGCATTGTTACAAAATTAACTTAGTTGTATACAAACTTCCAGCTTGAGTAAGTAGATACATCGTGGGCAAAAATTGCATGCGTAAAAGCAGCAAAGAGAAATTTCGGCACGTCGAGTTGCCGATGCCTTAATATAATTGTCTTGAGAAAGCAATAGGAAGATCCCTGATATCTCTCTTTACTTACACTGTATTTGTTTTTGTTGTTGATAGCTTTTAAAATTCTTAATTTAACTTCCATTAAATTACTTTTCCATAATAGAGAGATTTTGTAATGTTTCGCATTGAAATCTGAACTGGAGAGATCGCTCCACTTCGCCCTTAGTAATATGCTGCAACATATGTCACCCATATTTAAAATTTCTTGGATAATGTTTGAGATACTTTTCTATATTCAAGACCTCGTTTTACAGACTTTTCATACTCTTTTCTCTTTAGTTCCATATAATAAAAAGGAAATCCTAATTAGATGCTGCGCTCTTATCTTTCTCTCCATTAAAGATGGCTGTGAAGGCAATATTACAAATCATCTGTAAACATACCTAACTTCTTTTGCTCTTCTATTATGAGACAATATCCTGTCAGCCTGCACATAATTGCATTAAAGAGTTTGTAGGTTTTTAAATATTAAAATAAGCTATATAATTTTACTTGTCACCTGAACTCTCGGATTTAATTTTTTGGCATGTTCAATAGAATCTTATGCCGATGCTACTTCTCCAAACTTGTACAAAAATTGTCCTTAACTATAAGTTCACTATAGAAAACTTAAAAAATTGCCCAAATCCAGAAAGAATTATATTGATTCTTACTCCAGGTTTATATCCTTAATTTATAAGATACATAAATTTTTCTATACTTGAGTCTGTGCAAGATTCGACATCTGATACGGAGGTAAGAAAACATTTAGTTTTGATACACGTTTTCATCTGTTTGTGACTTAACAAATAGACAGAAAAGCTTGAAATCTAGTCATTTTGTTATGTTACTTTGTAAGTAGAGAGTCTCTAACAGCCAAGATACCACGACGCATAACATTTTCAAAAAAAGCAGTACCAAAAATCGATGAACGCAACATCGATGGGCCCATAACCAAGTAGGGTACAAGTATGTTACTATTATAAGTTAGTTTAAGATTCTCATTTAAATGTATCACTTAAGCAAGAGTTTCAAATTAAAAAGAATTATTGGCTTATGTGCCATTTTGAATAGTGAAGTTCCAAGCTTTTATTTGGCTAATTAGCCTTCTGCTTTCTAATAATCGGGTCTATATCAAAATGTTCTGTCATCACTTAGATTCTTTCACTGCCCTGGAATAAAAAATATAGGATGCTTCCTACAAATGACCAACATGTCTTTTGCACTAGCTCATTAACTGTAGGCATACAGTCTAAGTAGGCACGTTAGTTTTCTCAGCCCAATGCTAACAGGGGGTCTCATGATTAACGCTACCAAGTTTTGGTCCCAGACCCTGTACGTTCACTAGTGGACCTATAATTGTCGATTGGGCGTCTCAAGCCAATTACAAGCTATTTTGCGAGCTAGACAGGACTTGCGTTATAATAAAACTTAGAGAAAATTAGCCATTTAATGATAAAATCGAACAGACAGTGCAAACATAATTGGCCATATCTGCACGGATGTTCACTATGGGGCATGTCTTGTTTTCAAAACGTTCGATTCAACACCTGCTCATTAACAGAAGGCCCGAGACGATTGTCTAATAAATAGAGCTAGTATCGCTAATGGGGAAGGGCAACTTACAGATGATCTGAAAACAAAGATTTTCAAAGGTGAATAACTTTACACATGTAGGTTACAATCGTGCAGAAAGTACATTTGCCGTTTTAAAAACGAGTATGAGTGTGATGAATTCCTTACAAAGCTCTTGAAGTTTCACCAGACATTGAATTTCACCTTCGAAAAGGAGGTAAACAACTCTTTGTCTTTTCTCGACGTTTAAGTGGAGAAAGATAGCACCAAATTCGTGACTAGTGTGTATAGGAAACCTGCATTTTCTTGTCAATCCATTTCTTGGACCTCTTTCGGCCCAACAACTCGCAAGGTGAACCGGTTCACCTCGCCGTCCTCGAATCTGGCCTCACCAAAGCAATAAAACCGTTGCTTTGCAGACAAAAGGATTTGTCTGTTCATTGGGTCTTTTCGGCCAACCATTTAATCCCACAGACACTGATTGGTTAAAACAACACCAATCTAGGAGTCAGACCTCTGATTGGCTACTTTCAAAACACAGTTTGGTATAAGTTCTATTGATTTCTTCTTATCTCAGTTCTGACAATTTTGTACTCTGAGGAGTGTCAGACGAAAAAGCTATTCAGTACTAAAATGTTTCGCTATTTCGTGCAGTTTTAGACAACTTTGAAGTACCTTTCTAAATTTTTGGCAACTGAAACACATTTATTATCCTTTGAGTTTCAGCACTTGTGTTTAGTGATAGTAAAGATTTATTTGCAAGCATTAAGCACGTCTTGCCTTTTCAGAAGAGAGAAAATGTACGTCTAGTTCAGTTTATTTATACAGTTGTTGGCTTAGAACACTTAAGAAGCTACGTTTCTTTAACAATACTACAAATAATGCTAAAAATACGTCACTTTTGACAAACATTTGTAACTTTCTGAGCTGTGTTAGTAAGCCATCACGTTGTTGTTTGAATTGACAAGTATATTACAAATTTCTTATTTTACTTTATTTTACTCTTCGCAAAACTGTTTTCTGTCATGTCTACGAAAAGAAAGATTTATCCTTGGATTAAAGCTTGCATCAAGTGGTTGAGACGTAACAGGTATTGAGTTATTGCCGTATATATTTATAATCAAATATTTTAAATTCACAAAGAAGAAATAAATGTGGCAAGCCTTGCAGAGTGTGTGTCAACTAGAATCCAAACCTTTATCCACATGCAGTGACAAGAAAACAACGTTCAAGTTCTGAAAAGCACGAGGAGGGATCATTTATCCAGCGGAAATTTTGACGGAGACTCTTAGGATACGATTCATAAGTACTCTTAGGATACGATTCTTAAGTACTCTTATGGTGTCAGGTTCTTGTTTAAGTGTTGCTGAAGTAAAAGGTAGGACATGGCAGTGTAGCTATGTTCCCCCACGTATAAAAGATCGATCAAGTGTGCGTGATATTAAGTGATATATAGAAGCACATTCGACGTGACTGATCAAATGCCATCATTATACTCCGATACCATTCCATTAGAATTAATACTTTTGCTTGACTTTTAGTTAATAGCTAGTTACTTTGAATTTCCTTGTAGCAATCACATTACACGTATCTGCTTGCTTCTCTAGTAGCAAATAACTTCTCCAAGTTTTCCTCGCGTAACTTCAACAACGACTCAGCATTGTATCAGATAAATGACGTAATATAAACATGTTGGAATAGGAGGCGGGGAAGGGCTTTTAGCTCAGAGGGTCTGTTGCTCTGGTTTGTTCAATGTAGTGCTCTCACATAACAGCCAATTACAACACGCCCTAGGAGAGGCGTGACAAAGCTTAGTCGCTGCTACCTTAAGTTAGCATAACAACTGAGGTTGTTGTCGTGAGGGGAAAAAGCAGTTGTTTATCAAGATCAAACCGAGACTTTTCTCTAAATAATTGATGGAGATTCATTGACAAAGGAAAGTCTAGCATGAGATTGTATGTGATACTCATTTGAGTTGTATTCACATTTATTGGTAGCTATCTTTCTCATGACACTACCCAAGTCTCAGCAGACAAGACAGCTTTTTAGCTATAACGGCTGGGTGTTGTTGAAGATGAAATACAAAACGCAAGAGATTTACACACCGTATTTTTAAATCCTGTATTCCAAATTTAGAGTCCTTAAACTTTTGATTGCCTGAAGTTGAAATGCTTGCAGCATTCTAAAGGCCGAAAGGCAGACAGATCTACATGTGGATTAATAGATAGGTAACAGTACGGTATTTTGAAAGAGTTTCTTTGGCCATTTGTAACTTGCTTGAAGCACTTTCGTTTTGCTTCATACAGTACCAATAAATTAATACAAAATTGTTGCTATATTGCGTACCCATGATATGAAAACAAACCAACAAATGGTGTCGGAATTGAATTAATTCTACACTATTTTTAACATTGTTTAACTATGAGCAATATATATTTGGCTTTAGGAATTTCTTTCGAGGAAAATAACATCTCCTTTGATCTGCGTACAGTAATTTTTATGTTGCTTCAGTTTACAAATCACTTCTTCCAGAGATGTCTATCATTTCTTCACGTTATTACGTATTATTCCTGTTCATGTAGCGTGTAGTTGGCCATTCCAAAGCAGGCTAGTCTCACCAAACTAAAATTTGTCCTCATTTCAGCTGCCAGCTTAATGAACAACAAACAACTGACACACAGAAAAGACAGGTTTAATGCACGCTGTTCTATTCTTCATCAATCTAATTAAATCACAAGAGCAAAATGAAACACTAAACAATTCCAGTGTAAATTACTTTGAATTCAAAAATCGGGCACTGAGGACGCGTTCTCTAATGATCCAAACTCTTTAACTGCAAGTGGCACCCGAATTTCTGTATTAAATTAGAATAAGTGGATTATAGGAAAGATGCTTTTTTCTAAGAAGATAAAGTCCTACGCATAAGATGATGTTTATAAACATCCGAGATAAAACGAACTGGATTAAGAATGTTTTTAAGTTGGTCACTATCTTGCCCACCTGGGGAATTATAAGAGATAATTATTTTTGAGCCAGAAGCAATGTAAAGAGAATATTCTTATATAGACATTTTTATTTTTAATGAGTAATTACCACAAGGTCTTAATTAATAACCAAATATCTTCATACATGGTCGCTGAATTCAAAATTTTTTTTTGTCGCAGCAAAAAACACGTGGTTGTAGTCATTGTCTGTTAAAATATAATTGACCTGTGAATTGTTTTCGTGCTCATTTCTGCAATCCTATTTTTATTTTCTGTTTCCATTGCAAATTCTGTAAATATCTTCATGATTACTGAGTTCTTATGATCGACAATTATGGCTATAAAGTAGCCAGTTTTAATACAAAACATCAACTTAATTATAGAGGTAAATAGCAATTCGGGGGGAAATTGATGGCATCACAAATCAAACGTTATGGAAATAGTAAGATTTGACTCCAGATATCTAAAGACAAACGTATAAAGCTGTAGTGCATATAGTGCTTTACCTAGAGGCGTTTGAATTTATAAAATTTCGGGTTAAAACTGTTGATATTCCATGGTTCCTTACGTTAGGAACCAGCACCAAATAATTTTAGTTTTATTAGAAAGATTTGAACTTTGAAAGATGATATCTCGATGTTAGGAAAGGGGA
>JAAAKL020003247.1:0-23666 GCA_010016065.2 Carybdea cf. marsupialis auct. non (Linnaeus, 1758)
TCGTAATCCATCCCTTGTGGTCTAGAAAAATAAATCAGGCTTCTCAACTGTCGCTGCACCGTATTTAGACAGAGCAGGGCTTATCATGAGGTACGATGGGAGATTGCAAAACAGCCACTTTCATTGAAAGTGCTTAATGTTTCACATCAAATCTGAAGTTTTAAGGATATTATGGAATCCTACCATGACAATAAAACCTCGTTGACTGCGCGTGCCTCAAACAGTCTAAAGCGATAGGTAAACCACTCAAAACATTAACCTTGCACGTAAGGCGAAATTAATTTTCAACTTAGAAAAGCGGGGGGAAAAAATCAATCGAAAATACAAAATGTCAAGACAAAACATCAAAACGTCAAATTGAAAAAATCAGGAATAAAATGAGAATAGGAGAAAAAATCAAGTAAAAGCATCAGGAATAAAAAATGGCAAAAGTCAACTGACATTGAATACAAATGATGAGATTTTAACCACGTGTACTCCCCTTTGCAGGGGCTAAGGCGGTGCCCATGTATGTGGGACTTGATTGGAGTATGCAAATTCATTTTAAAATCCAACACGGGTTGTTAGGAGTACTTTACCACTCGGTCCAGTCGGTGAGAACTGAAATATGAAGCTGATTGGGGTAAAGCCGAAGACGGAAGATCTGTGAATGTTTCATCTCCATGCAATCTCCCGGACAGCAGAGAAATCACTGAGATTGCGTCATTAATTAAGTAATTCATTTTCAACTTTTACATGGTAAACTATATACAAAAAATCGTATGCAAGGGCTCAAAAGGGAAGTTTGGCACTTTTTAGCAATACCTCCGTTATTGGAATCAGTCACCCACCCCACACACCAGCATTTCTCATCTGGCAACCTCTCATCGTACCTCCTGATAACAAGAGAGGCATCCCCCAGGAGAGACTCCCAGGGGGCAAAAATCATTGAGATTGCCTTATTAACTAAGCAATTTATCTACCGCCTCCTGTAGTTTGCATCTAGAGATAAAGTTTCAGAAAGAGAGTAGCCCAACATGAGAAAAATGGAGCCATCATAGGGGTTCTGTTTTGGCGGATTCGACTGTTGATGATTTCCTTTTGGTTTAGAAAGCGAGTGCTGGACGTGCAGTACATAAATAGAACACTATGGAGGTTAAAAAGCGCCGCGTCGAGGATAGAAGCTTCTCTGAAATATCGAATCCTCTACTTAAGCCGCCCTTCCAATACAAGCAGTTTGTGTTCTATCTCAAAAGGAACCGTTACGTAAGGTGCGGACATAGCCTTACGGGGACATCAACGCTGGTAAATAGGATGATCCGTACATTAACACTTGACTAAAAGCTGGATATGCTGCAGCATCCGATGCAGGCTACCTGCCATGGTGGTCAAAATAAAAACTTGGCATAAACCCGATCTGTATTTGGATGATAACGTTTAAATTTAACTTACAAAAGCTTAAATCATTTGATGGTATGAGTGCTTTGCTGTTATGGTCTTTGGTGCACTTATCTCACCATATTATCTATCCATCGACCTTTGGGACCGGGGGGGCTTGTAATTTCTGTTATTTCTGCCCCCGCTGGGAGTTTACGTCTCCCTTTTGGGATTCCTTTCTGCTTATCAAAAGGTATGATGAGAGATTGTAAATGATTATTCAAAATAAATTATTTAGTTATTTAAGCAATCTCAGTGATTTCTGTGCCGCTCGGGAGACTGCATACACATAAAACATTCACAGATCTTTCGCCTAGGGCCGTTCTCAAGAGTTCTTCCATGCTCCACGATGTCCATTCCCCAACGTTCTCTAACCAGTTCTTTTGCTGTGGCCCTATGAGCCCTTAAATAGGACCCGGAAGGTTGGGTTCTACCAGTAACATGTGAGGTCTAGCAAAGCTACTCTTACTTAAGACACGTAACATCGGAAGAACTGAAAATAAATTGATTTGAGGAGGGGTGGGGGGGGGAGGTGCTTGTACTTATTAGTTTGACGTTGATGATCTTCTTTCTCGGTTTAGAGGTTACAAAGTTTGCTTTCCCCAATATCTAACACTGGGTCCTGGATTGTGTATGAAAACGAGGGGAATTGTTTCGATGATCCACCAAATATTATTTGTATATATACATAGCCAGTATAAATAAGATTTATAAATATATATGTATAATGCTGTAAGTATGTATGTTTTTTTTTAAAATGGACGCTGAGTTTACTCTGTAAAATTCCCCCATATATGACCATGGTTTGGGATGGAAGGCACTGTTTCTCTATATTTTCTGGGCATCTCTTTAACAACTAGGATAACAGAGCAGCAGTCTGATTACATGTATATCGAGCAACCGAAATTACTCTTCTGGAACGAACTGCTCCCCATGCCCTCAAAGTGATAGGCGTGGATTGTAGGTGGTGTAGAGATGCCCTCCTTCCCATTTGACAAGACGTCACGCCGCTGTCTTTAGTTCGCACTGACAGAAGTTGCTAAGCCGTTATCACATTATTTTAGTTACAGTGCAACACGATGTAGAAGGGCTGTGGTAGGAATTTACGACGTGCCAGGGATTCTAAGCCCCAGAAAACTAAAAAAAATTACTGCAAAATAGGGACCAAGATCTTGCAGATATCTTTACTTATATTTAAAAATTACCCGTCTCAAATCGAGCCAATCTTTTTATGGGCTGTATATGCTGTTGACTGTTTCGCAGGCAACAGTAAATTTTACTACAAAATAGAGGCAGATGTTGTAAATATCTTTACATTTATTAAGGAATGTACTGTTTCAAATACAGCGAGTCTTTCCATGGTTCGAATACCATGTTGACTGTTACGCAGAAAAGGTACCGTGAATTTCGGAATTTTTTTTTGTCAACTGCAGATGATACTGAAATCCATATATAGATGGTTCCTAAATAAACCTGCTTAGACTTTCTCAATTTTCTACATTCACTAGGGGCGGTATTAAATCATGCACCTCCCCAATATCCATAGTTTCAAGATTAGCAACTGTAAAGTGAGGATAGATATTAGCTTGTTTCTATAACATGATCAATTCGATTCAAGAAAGACGTCAATCTGACGCCATTTTACGAGGTGAAGTACGGATGCTTCCTGTATACTGGTTGTGCCTAAGCTGCAACCCAGTATCTACGCAGTGATGCGATGGTGAACACAAGGAGGGTCAAATTCCGATGCCATTGCTTATTCATAGCTCTGAAAATTTCAATTTTACACCTTCTTCCCAGTATTAACAAAAATCGGTTTTAGATTGCGTCAGATGGGAAACCGTTATGACGAATATAGCCGTGTTTCACAGTCTGTTTGTTGAAGAAATGCGACAAAGTCGTTTTACACCACACGCCATAGCAGCAGATATTCAACCTCATGAAACTAAAAGAGGGGTTTCATCGGGGACTGCGAACAACAGGCAACAAATCAAACCGACTTTATGATCAGGCATGTCCACGTTTCTTATCAATAATAATATAAACACATGCTTATGTTTCCCCTACTATGTAAAAGATAACCTTACAAAACCAGCAAGTAGCTGATCATTTGTATCAGTGTCAATGGCCGATAATCCGTGAGGTTAATCCCGTTTCTCCATACACTCAATCTGTGTTTCGCTGTAATTGCTCCGTACTGCACACATTGGTAGGGGTGTATGTGTGTGTGTATGTGTTTGTGTATGTGTGTGTGAGAGAGGGTGTGTGTGTGGGAGTAGTCTGTGTGGTGGTAACTGCTATAATTGTATATAATTGTAGACAAGGATGTCAGCTAGTAACAAGTTTACAGCTTCAGTCAAATAAATTGTTATCACCAGCACCAGTGGCGTGACCATGGGGGGACTGGGGGGGGGACATGTCCCTCACTCCTCGGAAAAGTCATTCTCGTAGTTCGTTAAGATCCGGCCTTAAAAACGAGGTTAGTACTGAGGATAAGTTTCAGTTGGTTCGACAGTTCAGGTGAAGTATCTAGCACTCTCAATATTGCCGTAAATCCCTCTTCTGGTCATTGTCGTGGTCCGTTCGTGGAACATTCGTGTGTATAACTAAATGAATTTTGCCTCGTTTTTGAAGAAGAGCCCTTTTCAAAGTTCTAGTCGCACTTCAATTCGATTTTCAGATAAGAGCTCCCCAGCTTGAAACGGCTGACCACGCCCCTGGGCTGCACTGCTAAACCTCTCTGCAAACCTTGTGTTGAGCACTTTGTCATACATGGATATCAAAATCGTAGTTGAATATGATGGCTGAGCGACCTACTCAATGAATTTTTATGAAAGTGGCTGAGTAGACTACATTCACTTATATTCTTCACATGTTCTTCAAGAATTTTCAGCATTACACGTGAGTGACTGGGCTATCCAAACACAGTTACAATCCATCCGACAGGCTTCTTGAGCTTCTGTCTCCCAAATTTTCCTCACATGGACTGGGTGGATCCCGCCCCGTGACTACCCAACCCGCTTCGTGAGCACCCACCCCGCTCCGTGACAACCAACCCCACCCCGATACAACTCACCCCGCCCCGTAACTGAATAATGTTTGTATGTATAAATATACATGTAAGGATTCAATATACCATCACACACAAATATGTACTTAAAAGATGCATAAAATGCTCATTTTCGATTATATAGCTAGACAGATAGACCAATAGGCAAATGGATAAATCGATCAGTGGATACACACAGGTCTACATCGATGTTTCAATCACTATGGTCAATTATATTTTTGGACTTAAGCTATGTAGGTAAGGGTGTTGAGTAGTCCCATGTACATGAATTGTCATCCTTAAGTTGTCGTGACGCAATATCCAAACAATAGACATTCCAAATTTCTCTCTTTCGTCGGTAAGGGACCGTAGCTTAATGGAAAAGCGTCGTGTTGCGCGATGCGGGGACCATGGGTACCTTCGACATTTTACAACACCGATGTCTGCACTCAGTCATAACAAATGGTGACCCGAGAAAAGAACACGCTTCTGCAAACACAAGACGCACAACTGGCTCTACAACCACACACTCTCTCTCTAACCCACGACGTCTGCAACTCATCTAACTTCACTGGAGTCGGGTTAGCTAACAGAGACACGCAAACAATCAAGCCTCATGCCTTCACCTCTAGCAGGGTGGCTATGTAGTGACGCAATGTCCAAGCAATAGTACATTCCAACCTTCTCTCTCTCGTCGGTAAGGGACCGTAGCTTAATGGAAAAGCGTCGTGTTGCGCAACGCGGAGACCGTGGGTTCGATTCCCCGTGTTCCCACGAATTTTCACCTTCGAGATTTTACAACACCGATGTCTACATTCAGTCATTACAAACTTACTGGCGTAGGTCCTCTCGTTTAGTTTGCAAACTTAGGGACTCACACCAGCGCCTATCCCTGTAATTTCGTTTGGTTGTCAGATTAAAGGCTTCAAAGAAAGCAGTATCATAGTCTCATACAGATTGGAACGCTGTATGCTCATCTTTTGGACTCTAAATGTTCATCTTGAAAAGTAATCGGAGTACAAATGGATATCACATTGCACAATGAAGAGGTCATGTTTTGAAATAAAAATAGCACGACAGTTGTGTGAAGTTTCAATCGAGACGTACACGAGCATTTGCAACTGGGGTGGGGACTTGTTAGTGTTTCCTCGTCAGTAACCTCCAGACACTTACACTATGTAATCAAAGCAAATTGTTTAAAGCATCTGTTATTACTTCCAGTGGTAATTCTACGGTATCGGAATGACTTTTGGTTTTCTGTTAGGATACGTCTTTCGATAGTTACAAATGGTCCAACGGATAGCTTTCATACGAGTGGCGCATGTATTTAGAACACGTTGGAAACCGAAATCTGAAACTAGACAATTCGGGCATCTAAGAAGGAACTTGTAGTATGTGAAGGAAGTTATGTTTGTAGCATGATGTTAATCTGGACCGAATTCTATTTTCTGAACTTCAATTTTAAATGAGGATATGACTACCTTATAGAGGAATATATCTCACAGGCAAATCACCGCCGCTATATTTTTTCGATACAACTGCGGCACGCAAGCAAGGAAGAGTGACATTCAGAATGACATCCAATTCAAAAGTAATACCTTATCCTAGGTTATTTCTTTAGTATTCCTAGAAAATTATTGGTTATGCCTTGATTGTTAAAGGCCTTCAGTGTCCTAAAGAACTAATCGTTGGAAGACTGCTTTAGGCCTACCTGAGCGTGTATTTTAATGCAGGCGTGGCAATGCTCGTACGACGTCTCCGCATATAAATTAATCACCGTAAGTCACTAAGTAGACGTGGTTTCCTTCCTACCAAATGGCAGCACAGACCTTACCACACACGAATATAGATATGCTGTCTAAGTTTCCTGACTTCAACAAACAGTAACGTCTATTGCGGGATTGGTAAGTGCTGGAGAGCATGATTGATTGCTGTACACTTTCACAGGTCGAGTCGTTATGGTCTACAATAAATGGAAATAGGTTCGGAAATGCTGTACATAAAGCAATTATATCTGAAAGTACATGGCTCTAGATTGCCCATCTTGTGGTCGATATAGACCAGGCATGAGAGCTTATTTGGTAGGTGTTTGATTGTTCATTGTTTTAAACAGCCTGAGGATGTGAGATTAATTGCTCAAGGATAAACTCCATGCGGTACCCTACCGCAATTGTTCGTTTGTTGACAGCCTTATATAGACTAAGGCCTATAATTTTCCTTGGTTTAGGAATAGGAACGATTTCGCAAGCTAAAGCTAAAGGCAACAAGTTCACTAAAAATCGAAAGGTAAAAAAGAGAAATGCTTTGAACAGTTTTATTGCTACCTGCATTATTTAAAGTTTTTTAAGTAGTTGTACAATTTGAGAAAACTAATAGCTAGATATGAGCTTCCAACAACATATATGCTCACAGTCTTTTGTTTCATTTCATAACCTTATGAGAACCATATGGAGTGGATATATTCAACTCCTCCTACTTTCAGAAATTAGACCGATTTTACATTACAGCTAACCCATCACTAACTGTATTTGTCAAAGAACTTATTATCATCAATTCAATAAATGTCTGACATTAATGTTTTTAGAGACAATTTCTAATTTGGAAATGAGGAAAGGAATATGCCAATTTAAAACAATCAATAAAAGACACAAAATATGATCGCAAGACGAATGCATACATTAAAACTCTTCACTTTCAGAAGTATTTTTAATTATTTTTGATATTTGAATCAATACACAAATATGTTTACTTGAATGCAAAATATTTTATATATTATCAATAGCTTTTAATATCTGCAGTTTATATAGACCGATTTCTTTTACTCAATTTCTTCTCTAAACGTGATGTCGCACTATTATGTATGATAGTATTGTCTAGCACTTGCACTATACACGCCTTATTTTATTGAAGGAGACAATTGCAACGTCGGGGTCACCAATGATAAAAACCCTTAAATGTGGCGTCAAGTGTTGTTTTTCGTAACCCAACTGTCAATAGGCAATTAAGATGTCAGTAATTACATCTTGGTCACATTTTTGGAATCATGAAATCAACAGAAATTTTAAGTTTGCCAGAAAATAATAAAATAACATGATAGATATTAGAACAACCGAAAAATATATACTATACTAACAATATTTTTCACTTTATTTTTACTTTGGCCATGTGTTGCGTTTTCCTTCCTTATTTTTTTGTTCTCAAATGTTTCCACAATAACTCTTTGATTGGGCTGTTTCTGAACCTTTTGACACCTGACTAAACCTATCAGGTATGGAAAATCCAGGGGATTTTTGAGGTACATTGCTTCCCTCCTTGAAAAATCCCTTCACTTAAAGTCCGCATCTTATTTTCCGGAATTTTTAATCGAACCATGCCTTTATTTATCTCAACGTTTTAAAATGATTTTATTTGGCACTTGATTTTCCGTAGCATTTTCCTCTTTTTTCCTGTAAAGAAATTCGAAACATCGCAATAGTTGCTTCCTGAAGCTTCTTCTTACTTCATGGTAGTGGATGCAGACGGTAGTTGCATTTTAAAATGTCTATTTCTCGTCTTTCATAAGTGGTTTAACAACAGCTCACTATCAATCATAATTCATTACTTGTGGTCCCCCGGCTACTAGTTAGGTTCGCAGTAACATTACATGAATTCAAGACTTCCTGAGGTGGTAATGATAGCCATATTTGATACAAATTTTAGCTCAGCCTCAGTGTATGTAAACTGTAAACTGTAAACTGATAACAACTAGTGCTACCCCTTCAGAAGGTTGAAAGGTCGTACTACGAACTTTGGGGCTTTTGGCAACATCGACAGGCAAAAGGTTCAAACGCACCTTGAGAGCTCTGTTGGTAAAACTTTAAAGGAGAGAGGGCACACAAGAAATCGGGAGAAATGTAAGATTTGTTAACAAATAGAAAAAACAACACGTGAAAATTGCAACAAAGAAAACGGAGTCGTAATAATGAAAGAAAGTTGTAAAGCCTTTAACAACAACGGGACTATCTAAACCCTCTGATAATATTGGCGAGTGGCGGCATTGTCAGTTATTTTTTAAATCTATGTCAGTGCGGTAGTTATTGTAAGAACACAAATTGTCCTTAATGATACAATAGAGATGTGGGAAGCAATAAACATATCGTTACCTTGATTCAAATTTATATTGAAATCAAAACGAGATACGTTTCTAGATAGATCCGAATATTTCTCTAGACACCACGAACGGCTCCCAGTTCCTTTAAATGTCAACATTTCATGCATAAACCTATCCATCTTGAAAAGTTGTATTCCCACTTAGAAAGATGTGATGAAGCAAAAAATCAGTCGATACAAAATTTTGAGTTCTTGAATCCTTGATATTTCTCTCCATAGCAAAAAACCCCCCACAGCTACGCTTCTCTACTCTCCTCCTTGTTTTGATCCTTCTGGGAAAAGTAAAGTGCCTGATTTTTCTACATAAAAGGCTAAACCAGGCAATAAAACTTGTAAAGGCATTATACTTTTTATGCTGAATTTCGATGTCAGATTTGCAACAGCTAGTATTGTATCACATGAAATCCTGCACGTACGCGTGTGGATTTCAATTAGATGTTACTTGATAACTTCTATTAGTAGATAAAAAAGCGATACTCAAGCCACATAAGAGGAAAGGGTGGGAAGGTTGCACAGAGTATCAGTGGGAAGGTCACCCAATGTTATGGCCAAAAGTGTATCATATTCAAAGCTTTTATACGTTGTTTTACTACGCTTAATGAGCAATTGATACTAAGGTTCCACCTTTATATGAGTGCATGTTGCCTAGAGGCTGCACTAAGCGGCACATTTACGACATTGATGTTTTAAACTCGTTAGCCTGCCTGAGGCAACTGTGAGATAACGAGAGTAACAACAACATGTCTTCTTTATTTGAATTTACTTCATTTAGGTGGTTGCTTTAAGTTTTCTTAAACTCTGAACTTATACCGCATCCTTAAGCCTACTAAGCCATGTTCTTTTATCTTACTCCAGTAAACAGATGATGAACATGTATACGAAGGTGAGATGAGAACGACTGCCAAAATTTACCGAAAAAAAAAGACAGACCCATCGTCGTTCTAATCATCCCCTTGTTGATACGTTGCTGTACACTACGACCCGTCATCAAGATTTGTTGCAAGATTAAATCACTTTTGAGGCTTAGAGAAACGATATTTTCGTGGTGATTAAGTCATCATGTACTGACAAACTACTGATTTCACAGCTATTTCACCCCTTTAACATTTTACGATGTACTATGAGAAACGCCTGCCTTCTCTTCAGATTAAGTTGGTGCTAAGATGCCTTTTTGTAGCTTACTTTACATGAGTGTGATATTCCTTAAAACGATAACTCTGTCTGATGTAATCGTCTATGAATTTAGTTATACGATAAAATTATTAAGTAAAAAACTCAGAGGGGATACCTGGAGAAAATATGATTTACGGTCCTCTAGTATGTTGTAACGACTTTTAGCCTCGATAAGGTCAAGTTAAATTAGAAAATAACAAGACCAATTTCTCAGTTCCATAACTATCAAGAACCTCCTTAGCACATACTTCAACGCCACCGAGAGCGTATATTCCCTTTGGCAAAAAGTCTTAGATAGGGTGGTCTTATCAACGTTGAATAGGTCAAGACAAACATGTCTCTACTATGTGATCTATTGATAAGACCGTAGATTGTTCGATTTACGCCATAGTTAAATGCTTGAGGCTATCCTCCTACACATAAACGCAATGACATAGGAGTAAGGTTAGGGAAATCATGGTTGAGAAGTTGTAATTGTTTTCTGTGTAACTGCCAACAGCTCCTTTCTAGACAAAATTATCTCATGAGATCATCGCGAAGGGATGTAAATGATTGAGACTCAAAAAGTTTAAATTTGTGATGTTTGCATTTTTAAGGGCTGGATATAATCATAATTTGCGGCTTTGGCTCGCCCCTCGTTGGGACAAGAGCGATATTTAACTACATCGGACTTTTATTCTAGCATAGACCATCTGAAAAGCGGACACTCTTTCTGCGTACGTTGCACCCGCACTCCATTAGTCAGGAGACAATGCAATATCCACTGAATCACGACGTCTCAAACTTGGGAACGATGATCATCAAAAATGTATGATTTTCCCCCTAAAAATTATTAGCATTGCTTATTTGATTACCACGAATGTGTCGATTATTGTTGGGATTTTGTCTATTCTCGCCTGTGACATCGGAGGTGCTTCTGTTACTAAAGTACTCTCCTCTTGCGGTCCTTGCGCTTCCATTAAGCGTTACTCCGAAGGGTACAGCTTTTAAAAAAGCTGCACTTTGTAATTATTAAACATGAAGGTGCGGTGCTTGGCACTTCACATCTGGAGCATAGGAAAGAAGATAGCTACTTCAGGGGCATCTAAATTCCTTTACGACGGTCGCGACATAGTAAGTTCCAACGAGGGTGATCTTTGAGCCGAATTCACATGAAAACTCGTCAACTGCTGTTACGTTATCCATTTCTCTAATACACAAAGTCAGAACTGTGATCTTATCTCGAATACTGAGAATACGTGATTCGATGTTGTCTTACCTGTCGTGGTGTCAACTAATTGAGATATTTGTTTGGCCATTTACTACCCTCGACATCATTGGCCAGCATTTACCTCAAGCCACATCCTGCTAGTGCATCAGGAAGGTCTTGTGATGGGTCAATGACAGAAAGTGTTTTCGGATTCCTGTTAGTTTGATAGACACCCGCGGTTGAGTAGTTGGTGTTTTCTCTCCGTACCTTCACCAATGTTTTGCTTTGAGTGTGAAACTCGCAGAGAGATTGTCCACAGATTTCATAGTTGTATGTATTTGCTTACCTCAGAAGTGTGTTGATTTGAAGCATAACAATCTGTCTTGTATGATATTACACAAATTTGGCCTGGACTGCAGCCAAGGTAGGGCGCTCGTATTCGAGCTGAATAGGCTTTCAATTTACGTGAGTCAACTTAGAAACATCACGTACGAAACGTCGATGTTACGAAAAACGTTTTATGGGCAGTTTTTCTTTCTTGTGTGCAAGAGGTATCTCCTTCTGATTATGAATTGTAAATTCTGACAACTGTCTTGTTTAATTAGATGATTATAAATAAAGGTAAATTTTTGTTGCTCATCTAATACTACAGAAGGGAAAAGTAACACTTGAAGGTTCTACTATAGAGAACATCAATAACGCAAAAGTTCCGACTCTATAGTTTTTCATATTATTGTTGGATTTTGTCCGATTTTCTGAAAGATTTGCCACAGAACTAAAAATTTGAAAATCATCTTTTGATAGTAGGGGGACTTTTGAACATATCAAAGAAATTAAATTTTCAAACATGAAATTATCGAAAAAGGGAAGTACCTTAACTTGTTTTAATCGCCGGGCTAAAGAAATAGTAGAGCTTACACCTTACTTTTAAAAAATTCCCCGTCCCCTCCCCCCCTTCTACATAGATTCCAATAAATTTTCCTTTCCAATAATGAGATCCTGACTGTATGTCTCTCTTTATAGTTCGTATATCTTATTGAACTTTCTAGTATCAAACGTGTATAATGGGGTTGGAAGAAAGATGTTGCGTTTCACCGCAGTGTCTGCTCGTAAATTAAAAATGTAACACCACGAAAGAATTCCAACAAAATATCTTGACAGGCCTTTCTATTTACATCTCACAAAAGTATAAAAGCCTGCAATTCGCATGTTATTTAAGTGATATTACTCTCTAAGGGCGCGTTAAATTCTACGTTCATCGGCATCTCTTTTGCCGTATTCAGGGCAAAACAACGTTTCGTGACACAACTCAAATTGGAATCAAGTGTTTGTGAGTAAGAGGGAGTGGCGCACGCAGAAATTTCCGCGTGCCATTAGAAGAATTATATTTATGTAGATACAATTAGCAACATTCGCTAGTCCAATCGATTTATGACAATGTAAAATAGGCTATGGCACCATGCCACCCCCTCGATATGATACAGGGGAGAAGACTTTTAGCTAAAACCTTCCGGTCTAGTAAAGAAGATGATTGCAGGAGAGGGGAAAATTTTGATGAGATTTGTGTTTTCACGAAAATGATAATATGTCAAAAAGAGACAATGTTGAATGTTTGAAAGAGGCACATTGAGAGAGAATCGCAACAGCAATAATTTTGAATAGAGGTCTGTGAGACTTTTTGTTCTAGCACGTTCATAATAAACAACAGTTTGGTACCGTTTTTTGGACTGTAATTACACCCTTATGTTGACATGATAGCTGCGAAATGAGGTGACCCTTATAAGTGTCTCTATTGTGACGCATCTGGTCAATCTTTTACGTGCAAGAAGATTTTAGTGAAAATTCAAGCAGTTTTACCTGGTTTTGTTCAGTGTTGGCTTATCATGTATCGATATTTTGGTATAGCGATGATAAAGACTGTATTTTTCATATATTTTTCTAGCTAGTATTTTTGAATAAATGTTCTTGATTAAGTCGAATTTTACTAATGACGTAGTTTGCTTTTTGATTCTGATTTATGCTATATTGAGTGGCGAGTAATGCTAGAAAAGTGTAACACCAAAGATTTAGGCCACACCCGGAGTTACGCCGATTTGGAAACGAAGCGGGGGTTTCTTGCTTACTGAGCCGGCTGTTCTATCACTGATCCGTTGCTTGCACCTATTGCATAAGGAAAAGCTGCAACAAACTGTAGTACACCATTTACTCTTACGCTTATCGTCCGAAGTAAGGTTCTCATGGCCATGGAAGCCATAGGGTGGCGCTGCAACCCCTCCCCTCAAGAAAAATCTACATTGCACAGACTTTCTTTTCGCGCATTCTTCCCCTTTCAAAACTATATCAGTATTATCAACTTAAACAACGGTCAAAGTATTGACCAGTTCACGCAATTGAACGCTGTTGATTCGAAGTTACACGCAAGTGGTTTTACCGTTCGAAACCGCTTGGGTTCGAAAAAGACATGGCGACATCAAGGAGAAGTAGGCTCATGTCCGAATAAATGAACTCTGAAGGTGGAGAACGGCAGCTCTACATTTGCACTACTATTTACCGTGACAAACCATCAACGATTCAACTTGCGACCATGTTAAAGTGCAGCAGAGGTCGAGGTAGTAGGGACGGTCTGAATCATTGTACAATAATCGAGATACATTCTCTACCAATGCTTATTGTAAGGAATAAAAACCGTCTGCATAAGTGCCTTCTTTTACGTTAAAGTAAATAATTCGACTCCACGCTAATCATGGTTCACTCACAGCGAATACCAAGTGACCATTTGAATTAATTTTATAACGACGAAATTACTTCACAGTGCAGTTACTGTAATGTAACGGCGTTAATTGCACTAGTAATTGCTTTTCGCTGAGGCTATAAGGGACATTGTTATCCCGTCGATGGTATATGATTCTTGCAGGACTTCTATTCCCGCCGAGCAGCGTAAGCGTTGCTGTTAACATTGAATAAAGAAATCGTGAGTTTTTGCTGGCCATTACTGAAACATAGTTCTTTCCAGTCAACACAGTGAGCACTTCGTGCAAGTCAGTAAGCCATAATACAGAGGATTAAGAAGCTGTGGTGACCCTCACTATTTCAGAATGTGGTTTTTATGAAGTGCCTTGTACCCAAATGCCGCTTCAACCATTCGTACATTCAAGATAAGAGCTACACTTGGGGGAGAAGTCGCGACATCAACACTTCGTTTTGTGAGGCTTTCTATTTTATCGCCTCTTTAGAACAATAAACTTGTTGACACCCAGTTAAATTGTCACCATCTTCCTACTACCCCTGGGGTTTTTAGCCTTCCCTCCAGATGACAATAGCCTTCTTCAAGTTTAACGAGCATTGTCTTGTAGGTTGAAATGAATGGAAGCAGTGTGTGCTTAGCCACAAATTTACGATACCTACATCCGCAAGTAATTTTCAAGAGAAAGGCAAACTGTTTGGATAGCAAATTTGAGACTCTCTATTTTTTGTTCTCAAGTCCTTTTTCTCAGATAACTTCTCTGTTGTCACTGTTAAATAACTTCTAATGACATGCCTTTTTTACTAACAGGAAGTTGCGAGGCGTTCCCTGAGGGATCTCGGAAAACGAACATCGAACACTGACTCTGAATGTTAAGTCACTCTTCGTGTGGTGGACTTGGGAATCACAACGTTCACTCAATAGGCTTTGAGCAGTTGGACCTCAGTTACTTATTTATTTTGCCTTGGCTTAATATCACTCGTTTGACAGCCTGATAACTTTCAAGGCTGTGCACGAGTGGCAAAGGAGAGAGGAACAAAGTGGTCACAGTTTATTGATAGGTTCTGCAAGTCAGGTACGCGAGAATTTCTCCTAGGCTGCTATGAAAATTTGGAACAAGTTTTAGGTCACCACGCGAGTTTCTTTTCGGCAACTTTCACGGAAGGAGAGCATTAATTTAACTCGCTTATTATCTTCAAACATGCAGAAGATTGCATACAAATCGATTTTTAATTGTCTACTACTGTCAGTTATCAATTCATGGATTGTAGGAACAGGTAAGTTCATATTTTTTTCTTTGTTATGTTGTCATAGATGGATTTCCACAGTAGAACTTCTCACGCCGAATGTTTGAACTTTCAAATTTCATCGTCGGGTCATTCATATCGTCCAGATTATTTTTGTGAATTCTTAGTGCCTTAACTAGACTCTTATCCAAGTTTTTCGACTAATCATCGGGATGCCCTTCTGTTTAATGCTTATAATTACATTCTCTTTGTCTTGTTGCAGAGCAAACCCCGGCCTCTGTCAGGCGAGAGTCAACCAGGACGTCTCAGATTGTCTACCCAGAGAAATTAAGTGCAAATGGAATTAGGTTTAGGCCGCATGATCGCAATCATGAATCACTAGGTTATTTTAACACACTTAGAGATATGTACAGAATAAACGCTTTTGGAATAGCATTTGATATTATCTTATACAAGGACTCGACGTTCTTAGCACCAGCGTTCCATATCGAACATCATCTGGAGGACGTAGTGCAACGAAAGTTTTATTACAATCAAGTCCACAATTGCTTTTATAGAGGAAGCGTTTTCAACGATTCTGGATCCGTTGTAGCCATTAACGCATGTTCAGGCCTGGTAAGTGCATATTTGCATTCTTACGAATACACAGGTATTATTAAAGTCCATTATTGTTACCGATAGTGTACCAGAAGGCAGGCTTACTTTGTTTCACAGATACCGACCTTTCGGTGGCTGTAGCCAGGGCTTAGCATTTGATGTTTATGTCCACATTTGTTGACAATTTTCACCCCAAAATACCAATGGTGTATGCGATATTTGTTTGTTTTGTAATCGACCGCGATTTTGGGTTTTGCTCTATACAGGCACCGTGCAGCGTTCATAGATTTGAAGCCCGTGATGTTTGTTTGGTGTTACATCGTTCAAGAACCTTGTTTCTTGTCGGCATTTCTCTATGTCCTCGTGGCAAATTGTCTTAACAGAGACAGAGGAGAGAAGAAATAGGTTGTTGACAGAACCAGAAACACTAAACATGCTCAGCCAGCTTAGTCCGCTGTGTTATGCATTCCTGAACTGTTTTCAGTTACACGACGAGATAATACATTAACTTTCTAATAAGACCTTGATTTTTTTGGAACGAAAATTAAATCTGACCGATTTTCTATTGCTGTACAACGTAGCCTATTAGCGTTTCGATACCCACAATATATATTTGAATATAACTTGTTTACATTTTATTTGTTGACGACCGTTAACTTCAGTCGACAAACCAAACGCCATAAGATTTAAGCTAATTTTGACAAGTAGACAACTTGAAATCTTTGCATGTATGTCTATGCTTCTGTATATCTCAAAGCTCTTTCAAAGCAAACCAGCGTTTTCTGGTCGCTTTGGCTATCAGAAATGATTGTTTGTAACAAGCCACAAAGTTAATCAAGTTTTCTACCCAGTCATGCTCAACGAAGTTGGCGAAATGTGATTCCCCCCAACATCAGTGTAATCTGTGGCTTCAGCAGGTAACTATCTGTAAACTCATGTTTGGTAACATTTCCCAGTAACTGATTTTTACGCTCTGTGTCAATTATTTCAGCACGGTATTATCCAGACGACTTTCGGTGAATATCATATCGAACCATATCACAAGAATTTAGAAGAAGGGCCGCTTGAAGAAGTAGCAAAACAAATGCACATTATGACCCGAGTGAACAACAGTGAAAAGGAATCAAATCAATCCTCCCATCGTTGTGGAGTTAAAGGTACCTCAAAATTTTTACTTGGGTTTGATTTTCTTCGTGTAGATTGATTAGACAACCGATATTGTGTGCGTTCGAAATAATAATCGGTTTGATGATGATAATGATGATGAATTACCCCCCTTTGGTGGGTCTTAGTACCGTAGCTCCTTCTCGGATCATCTTAAGATTTAACAGTTCGAAGAAGATATCATATTTTTATAAAGTTTTACATATTGTGTCGAGATCATCAAAACCGTCAAAACAAGGCATGTCCCATTTCGCTGCAAGCATGCTTATCAACTTGTGAACACTTGGTTTGATTTGTGTTTTTGAGCCACCGATGTCTGGAATTGCAAAACTTTTGCTACAGAGAGGATATGCATCTTTTGTTTTATCGGAGTATTGCGTTTTGGTAGGGTGAACATGCATGTTTATATAGCATTTTAGTCAAGGCAGAACGCCTGTTTCAGCCCCACCAAACGGAGAAGAAAAGCTCAACATAGGCGATCCCGGAATCCCCCTCTTCGGATTAACCAGGAATCATAGGAAGAAAATTACATGGTATACGCTCCATGTAAAACCAATAAGTTAAACGTAGAAGAACGGGAACTTTGTTTTGTTTACATCAAACAGTTGACAGTAATGTTGGACCTAGATGGATATCGTAAACAAATCAGACAAAGTAAATTTACTTCTGATATGCTGCATGAAGGAAGTAATGTAAACTCGAAGATCACCACTTCAGTTCGTATAGTGCCGCATTCAATTAACTTACCACTACATTATCTTTGCCTTTAAGCTCTCTTGCACTTGTTTGGTGGTCGCTGAATATTAACGAAGGCGGCACAATGTGCGATCCCAGGGTCACAGCTTTAGTCGATGATTGAAGATTGTTAAAAAAACAGACATGGCGTGCACGGACAGTTACCAGTATTCTTGTTTCGCTTAAACGTCTAATTAGCATGCCATTTGCGTAGCGACGTTACTCCCGGTATCAATCTGGTCGTGTGCCGCAATCCACATTTGATTTACCGGTTGCCGTCTGCTAAGAGCGGCCGATTATGTTGACGACCAAAGTAGCATGACTGAGGTGGGACGATTTAGTTAAATTCATGTCTGAGTCCATAGCACAGTTGTTTCATAGTGTAGCGTTTCATCTCATCTGATCGTATTTGCTCGCACTGACAGCTTAGACATTTTGTATTAGCTAAACCCCAGATTTGCACGTTTTGTTAAGAGAGCTAACGGAAGCTCTTCGCAGGGGAAATCCCATTTCCAGCGGGTAGGCTGCAGCTTTTCTTGTTGAAAACAAGCAGTTAGATTTTTAATATCGAAGTAGAAAGGAAAGAGACCAGGTACTATAAATTCCCTTCCAACCGAAAATGACACTAATCTTAAGGTGTTTTTTTTAAAAGTGACTGTAGTTTTATCAGATCACCTGGCAGACAGAGGTAAAAATCACCCAGTGTGAACTGGATTTTAGTTGTGTGCACGAAATGTTAAATTCCAAAGCCACCTTACTTCCTCTGCGTCATTCGATGACCAAACAGCTCTTGCAAGTCTTGCAAGAAGAGTTTCATCCTTCTTTTAGAGAAGCTCGATCTCTTTCTTCTTCAACTTGTGTGTTTGAATGTGTCGGGGACACAACAATGTCTTCCCCGTCGTAAGTGAGGTCAGGATTGTGAAGCGATTTTATTTGCTTGTGTTATTGTTCATAATCGTCCAAGTATTGTTGTACACCACCAAAACAAGCAATGCTGTTACAGGACTGTTACTATCCGGGACGAAGGTTACGTCCCCACACGTTTACGTCTATATTATTTCATGTTAAATCCGCCGGACAGATTTTGTTTATCAAGATAATGATGGCCTTTGACAAACTTTCTCTTATCACACCCCTGTACACCCCTGTACACCCCTGTACACCCCTGTACACCCCTGTACACCCCTGTACACCCCTAGGTGCCACATGCTTGATTTTCTGTATTCAAACATATATGTTGTATCACTATCCGAAACTATCTTCATGCACTATTAAAAAGTTAAATTCATACCTGGGCTGGGCTGGAAACAGACTTTTCGTCAATAAATTCTTTTGCAGGTTAAGGAGGGAGGGGAGGTGCAATTCTTATATTTCAGTCATTACAAAACCTTCTTGGGGCTACTTTGTACTCTACTAAATAGCTAAGAGCTGATTATTTAGAATATTCACTTTTACTTTTAACTTTTAAAAGTTTATTTGTTTTGGGGGTCTTGTTGTCAATTTACCAAACAAACCCACCACATATCTCGTTATCAACTGTCGGCTAGCAATAACTGAGACTCATGTCTGGCAGACAAGGTGTAAATCTTGCCCTTGATGAGACATTTATTTTGTTGAAAATGCCCGCTTGGGGAAGCTGTATCACGATGAGTACTCATCAAGTCAAGGTATAGGCTTTACTCAGTCTGTGGTTTTATAGACGAGCCCTCATTTTTCATAAATGACTGTCAAAGCAACATGTCTCAAATCGTTAGAAGTCAATTGGACAAATGCGCATCCAAGTGTAACTTTTATGTCGTGTGCGATGATGTGTTGGGACACTAAATGGGTTTTAAGGGCAAGAGTGCTGTCCATATAATTTGAAGGAGAACACTACAGACAGCACTTCACCAGTTTCATTTTCCCTTGATTAGCATGTTATCGAACACTCCTGACATGTGTCATATAGCAAGACCTCCTTTTCCTCCGAACGGCAAGCGAACTTCAGTTAAAGATTTATCAACTGAAAAGATAGTAACAAATAGGACAAAGTGGTAAGTTTATAGATGGGGGTGGGCGGGTGGTCTGGCAGTGGTAAAGCAATTGGGGGCAAAGAAAAACTTCTAGTTGTGGTAATAATGCGATTTTATTTGTACGAAGAATTTTAAAGCGATAAGTATTAGGTTTATTTAATTAGCAGTAGGAGCATGAAGCATGTTGTAGAAGAGGAACCTCAGTTTTAAAAATACGAACGTTACATGATAGATTTTCATTTGCAAAGTTAAGCAGAAACGCTGTCATATTTTAGTATTATGAGCAACTGTGAAAGCAAAGCCAGATTCTTTATGGCCTGTTTCTAGTCTTATTTAGGTTGATTTTTCAAAGTCGAAAGAGCAGATCGAACGGAAGTAGGTCCCTTTCCATGAGTTTCTGCCTTTTCCCGCCCAAATCGAACAGGAGATAAAAGAGACCGTGGATTATACAGTGTTAGAAGTCGTGGAAATGCCTCAACCCTTGCTGGATTACACAATAATATCATGTTTCTTCCCAAGCAGTCAAATCGTAAAATGTGATCTACAGAGGCTGACAAGTGACACTAAAACGTAGCGATTGTTCAAGACACTGTTAATAAAATTTTCAACACGTTGTCCGAACAGGGTTGCGGTTTAAGGGACTAATTGAGTAGTTGTAATAGATTTCTTTGTATTCAAGAACAACACTCTAGGACCAGAGGTGGACGAGGGGATTGTTATTTCCTATCGTGTTTGATCGAGGATTTCAAACTGATCCTTGGTATCTTACTTGAGTATTATGTCTCGAAATCCAATATTTGTATGGAGTATATTTAATTTGCGAGAGTGGCCCCACGGCGTAAAGTATGGAATTGTTGGATTGCTAGAAAGACTGGTTTTCTCCATCTGATCAAATCTTCTGCAATTGCCATGAATTTACTGCGGTCGACATTGCTGGTTTACAGTTGCTTAGTATACTTCGAATGATAGCCTTTTGCGTTTCCGTCAAGTAGGCTAGTTGCCCTTGAAGATTAGCGGTGGTATGTTTGTTATTCGGACGCGATAGAAAGCAGTTTCACATCCGAAGGGCTCCTAGGTCCATTTGAAAAATAACAGTAGTATGATCTGGACCAATTTTGTTTTCGAAAGAATTGTATTCGAATGAATGAACTTCAACTAAGAATATTTAGTCGAGGATCTTTATTTTTCTTGCCGCCTGCTGGTTGAAAGTCTAGATAAGAGATGCAAAGGTAAAACCAAACACTGCGAATGGGTATAGAACGAAGACAGTTGTTTCATTCCAGCTATTCGGTTTTTTTAGCTTCAAAGTAGTTTTCCCTACATGGCAAACTATACGATTCATTTGGCTACGACACTTGAAGACAGCAGAACTAATCCACTGAGACTCTTCTCTTTAAATCGATGAACGGATTCGAGAGATAAATCAGACGTGCCAAGCGTTAGAAGACTAAAAACGTCCTGTTCTCTTATAAGAATCGGAAGATGTTACCAACAAACCTGTTGATTACTGCCTATAGAAATATCGGTGTAAACGAGGAGCGTAATGACCGAAGTAGTTGTAGCTTCATGGCCATGCAACGTTAATGATAAAGAAAGCGATGTTCATATATTCAATCAGAATGCCTTTTTACCATTTAATCGTACCGAAGAGATTAACTGATGGCGTCTGGTATGAATGAAGTTCGTATCTAAGCATATAGCCAAAGAACGATACGTTAGAGAAATGGTAAATAGCACGTTGGATATGATAAGATAGGTCCGAAATTTAAAGTTCAACAGAGAAAATATGCCGCTGAAAACATTGCAACGTGATGGTGTGTGGTCGTACGGTTCCTGCAAAAATCGTGTGACAAAGTCGCTTAATATGTCAGATAACGGGTTAGTACGCTAAGAGCATGCCAAGTACCCGTAGTACAGCGATACCGTTATGACTGCTATCATATAACCGTCGGAATACGAGGAACCTGTCAACGCATATCACAGTAGAAGTGTTTACTACTTAGAGTGCCTTAGGCCAGTGATATCGGACAACGAACCTGGACGATGCTTGTAATAGCCGGATGTAACACGATTTCTGAAATTCGATTGTTCAATTATTTATATGATGCTGAAGTTTTCTGATGCCATTTTCCATTCCCTTCACCTCCTAAACACCGGACAAGGTATCTGCACAAGGAGCTCGTGATATTTATGTCAGACCTTACTATTTACACACCTCTATTCTGAAAATTAAAACAAGTGCAGTGGCGTAACCACCACAAAATATAAGGGGTGGGGGGATCAAAAAGGTTAAATACAGATATTTTGATTGAGGAAATGAGCAGCAAAAGCGAAGAAGACAGGGAAAAAGTCAACATCATCAGAGGGGCCTGCCCCTACCCCCTACCCCCTACCTCCGGTGTCACTCCTATGCAAAGAGGTATATTTCTTCTTTAGGAAAGAGAGGAGACAAGATTACGGTAGTTTTGAGTTCTAACACAGATCTACAATAACAAAGAAGTCTTACGTCTTGTTCTGTGGCCTGAGATTATAAGATAGACATGAAGCGTAAGAAGATTATGATACCTATGAAGGACCATCGAGATGGGGGGATAGGGGGTTATAGGTCCGGGGCCCGCGGAAACTTTTATTCCATAGCAATTTGGTCATAAAAAGAAAGCCCACCGGGGCCCGATTCTATGAAATACCCCGGGGCCCGCGCTGGCTCTCGACGGCCCTGTACTTATGCCTATATAATACAGGACCATAGTAACGATTTTAATAAGGTGTTCGGGGTCAGGATGGGGAGGGGAGTGTAACATTTATTAAGTGACCAAAATTTATTCAGTGTAACAATACTTTGCTTAAAATTTGGGACACGTGGCCCCAGCTCCCCGAGGTTGCTACGGCCTTGTTATATATGTCACGTTAAAAGTATTCTTGCCTTTCGTCCTTATCGCTCAGATCCAAATTCAACTGGTAAGCGTGTACATCATTCGTATAAGTTAAAATTCAACAAAAGTGGCCACGTAGAAGCATCGAAGGAACATCATCGTCAACGTCGCTCAATGTCGTGGAGAAGATATGTGGAAACAATGGTTGTCGCTGACGAGTCGATGTTTGATTACTATGGAGGAAAAGAACTTAATCTTAGAAGATACTTACTTTCAGTGATGGCAATAGTAAGTCAATAATAAGAAATTATCATTAAAAAAGGATTGGTTCTTCTATCTCACGTTTCTACGTTTTATTGTATTTAGGCTATTTTGAGAATGCACCTTTTATTGATAGAATATTTGTGTCGTGTTTCCCTCATTTACTGTCTCCTCCCATTCCCTCCCTTATACGTATTCATATGTATGCATTGCGATCCCCGCCCTCTTCTTTTAACATATATATTGACTCTTTCCCTTTAATATAACCTGATGTTATTGTTTCTCCCTTGTTTACTTTCCCAACGTTTCCTACCATCCCCTTACCGCCTCCTGTAAAGCCTTTCGCCTCTCTTCCCCCATGCTTCATTTATATCCATTCTCTTTCCTGACACAAAGCTTTATTCTTTTTTTTCTCTCCGTATAGTCTGCCGATTCTACTTTTTCTCAGAACCTTTCGGTTGTTTTACCCACGTCTTCCTAGTTTCATCTCCTCCTTTTACCTACCCTTTCCTGACCCCCTTTATCTCTTTCTCCACCCATTATCATTATGACTATTGGTAACCTCTTCCTTGTTCTCTTAGTAACCTATTAGTGTCTATTGGTAATCTATTAGTAATCTATTAGTAATCTATTAGTAATCTATTAGTAATCTATTAGTAACTTCTCCCTTTACATCCTTTTCAAGGTAACTAGCATTTTTCGAGATAGCTCAATTGGAAATTACATTGATATATCGATTGTGAAGTTAGTTATTTTACAAAAGAATCCGGTAAGTGAAGATTTCTTCGTTGTTGTTATTTGTAATATGGCACCACTTTATTTGATGTAATGGAAAATTTTCTTTTATTTTTATCTTTCACATATTTAACAAGACTGAATCTTCCGTTTTCACATTTTCTATCCGGAAAGGCCCTTTTTGATTAAGAAATATATCATACTTTTATTGAAATTCTATCATATTTTTATTGAAATTCTATCATATTTTATTGAAATTCTATCATATTTTTATTGAAATTCTATCATATTTTTATTGAAATTCTATCATATTTTTATTGAAA
>JAAAKL020003248.1:0-23664 GCA_010016065.2 Carybdea cf. marsupialis auct. non (Linnaeus, 1758)
TGAAAGTGACAGGTTATCTCTTGAAATTTTTAAGGCATGCAGTGCATGCGTTGCATTCACTGACGGCACGTCCCTGACACCCAGTTATAAATTTTATACATCATCAGCAACAGTAGCCCCCTAACCCGTTTAATGGCTCTACCATTCAAGTTTGCTCCCTTCAGTCTTGTCAAGCTACAAACATACCCCTATTTAAATTATTTCCTCTAGCCCTACGGCAACTGTCCCCCTGAAAAATAACTCTAAAATCCCCTTGATGAACAGGCTTAATAGGTGATTCAATACACAAATAGTCAAAAAACAGCAACAGGTTTCGGAATTCTAGCCAAATAGCAAAGAAGGAGGTCATGTTCTCTAAAACATGTTTTATGATATCCGAACAGACCCTAGATGCCACGCCATTTTTAAGTTATCGAAGGTTCGTTTCTAAGTGATATTTAAAATCAACGGAATGATTTGAGTTTCAAAAATCCAATAGTCATCGTTCTTTTCGATTTTCTGTCTTATTTTCTCCAAACTTCATAACTTGACATTTGGTGCATTTTTACAAGACTACTTTCCATTTAAAAGAAAAGTTATAACATTTTCTATTGAATAAGAGAATATCAACATCGAGTAATGATATCGTCTTTGCGTGCTGAGTTGCATTCTCAAAGAACTGGAACTTCGGTGCATCAATGGAAAGTGGACGAGGTATAGTAGCTGCTAAGGGTATCTGTGCTCAGATCTGTTAATGCTTTTACTAAGTGTCCCAGGTTCGGATACCGAGGTTGACATACGGTATTCTTAGTTCTACTATCCCTTTTCAAGACTTTCATGGGATATACAATGTTTTAAAACCCTTTCAATATCTTTTAAAAAAGCACCACTCAAAGAGGCAGCAAAAGTAACCTCAAACGTTTTGCAAGTGGTTTATATCCTCGAACGATTTCTAGAGGGGGCTTAGAGATGTGGAGCCCCTGTCATCTCATCTTGATGACACATGCCCCTCTTTCAAAATTCGATAGATCGTTGCACGACCTGGTTTGCAACATCGACATATTCGTTTCTAGTTTGGGAATATTTAACGTAAATCAACAATAAAGAATTTCAATTAGAAGTTGCATTTACTCCGATTATAACTGTAGGCCTACCATAGAACTTGCAGCTAAATGCTCATTTTTATGAACAACAGCGAGGAACAATGAACTGTTGTTGTACAAAACTGGCAATACCCCAAGATTTCCTTTGTTGCTTTTTTACGAATGATGCATGATAGTTTCGTACACTCGGTCAATGTGGTCACAAAATGGTCAGTCAAGTGGGGATCCTTGAATCGACCCCATCGCTGGAATCCCCATATCATGGATCATTGACCAGCTGCATCAATGGTAGCTAAAGGGGGTGTGTCACTTGTGTTTTAGGAGTGAATAAAATGGACGGGGGTCGCATTAGAAATGAAATTGGTCTGCATGGCTAAGAAGTGGGAAATGCGAAAAATATCTTTCAGATTGAGTTCGTAGAGAAGTGGAAGGTAGCAACTCCTGAGAGACACAGAGGTAAGGTATTGACAGATATTTTATTTCTATGTCACATTTGAAGGTCTGAAAAACAAAAATCGGAGAGTGTTAAGATCTTTCGGTAGATTAGAGAGAACTTTTCTTAGTTTAAACAAGAAGAAATAACCGAGAACAAGTGTTCTATGTTGGATACATTGGAGGCAGAAGTCCGAAGCCAAAATTGACTTCAAGATGAGTGTCTCTGCAGTTTTGGGCCCATGTTGCAGCTATACTTTGATACTACAGCGTTGTACCCTCAGTGTAACACCTGCCTTCTGCGATGGAGACGTTCGTGTTCAAACTCTTATACCGCTGAATCTCTGATTTGCTTGAAGAATAACATTACTTCACAACTAAGGCATCAAAATGAGACTCCAGCAGAATCTTTTAGTGGCCATTTACTTCACTTTAAAAATACTTATTGAAAACCCGGTCGCCGGCAGAAAAATGTGGTTGTCACTTTAGTCGTTAGAAAAAACACTTGCTAACATGCTAAAGATAACCCGAACTGCTTCATTTAACACTAAAAGCCGAGATCTAACATGGATTTGAATATTTTGGGCATAAATATTATGTGTGCGTTTTATTGTATGGTTATATTACATGATTATTGATTTGGACATAAACTTTTGCAATGCTTAGTGTAATATTAATAGGAAATAGAAGAGGCAGTCGTATATCTATAGAAAGAGGGGGCACATACGATAGGGCCCCCTCCTCCGAGCAGCGTTCTCACAGCTGTTTATATATTGCCATTCCCTCACAACGGCCGTTAACAGATTGATTACGGTAAAGGAAGACTACAAAGACCTCAACTACGTATCCTTCCTGCGTACTTCAAACCAAGAATGTGATTTTCCTGATAAAATTTCATATATTCACCAAATCGGATCTTTTTGTCGAATCAGATCGTTTTACGTTAATATAACCCGAGAAGATTTTACAACACATGTTATATAAATAGCATCCGAAGCTTTAAACTTCCAGTTAACTGTTGTTGTCTTTAGAGTTTGCTTATCGTGGGTACACGACGAGGAATATAATGCTGTTTGCGCCATCAACTCGCAGATGCAGACGACACCTTAACCGGAGTACAGAACACTTTAAGTCAGGTTTTCCTACCTGATATCAGCACTGATAAATAAAGCCCTTGGTATCTTTATGTTGAAGTTCAGGTCATTATCCACTAGGTCATAGCAGCTCTATCGACAGTTGACCTTCATAGCTCACTTTTGCCTCCAATAATCCTCTTAATTTCCTTTTAAATCAACACAATTATCAATGTTGTATTTTTCCTTATGGTTATAAACCATCTGAAATTCCTGTGGCATGTTATGTATATATGTTTATGTAGGCCTACGTATGGAAAATATCTAAAACGGGTCAGTGACATAAAATTCGAACTTATGGAATTTTTCCAAGCTTATATATATATTTATATGTATATATCTATATAGATCTATACATATAATAAATCTATATATATATATGTGTGTGTGTGTGTGTGTGTGTTGGTATGTACACAAACATATATGATATCACCTATGATATCTCTGTATTTGTGTGTGTATATATATATATATGGATATATATTTATATGCACTCTCAATTTACATGAGAGCATGTGGTGCTTGTGGGGATAGAGCCAGGGACCTCTCACAATCAAAAGTTCTGATTCCCATGGTGCCAATTGCTGAGGGAATCTAAGCCCTTTGCTCTTATAACCAATTAGTTGATGGTTGAAGTTGTTGTCACTTACAAGCAGAATTCTAAAACTTGCCTCCTACATTTAGCTTGCACCTTTTGGATGTATAACGTAGACTTCAATTTTCTGTTCAAAACAAGGGCACATATTATAAACTTCATACACACACAAACTTCCTAATCAATTGTGTACTTAATTCTCACTGTAAATGGCTAAGATTTATATATTTACAGAATTCTTTATGATATAATCTGAATTTCACACTTGATAATGAGAATCCAATGTTACTAAATGGCAACTATTCAGACACTTAACCAGTAAATAATACAACCAGATGGTTAAGTTGTATTAATACAGTATATGAGATCAGTACTATACATAAGTCTAGTATCACAATCCTTATCATAAATAGGTAGGGTATGAATGTCATATGCTTACTGGCATTTGATTGCTGAAGTCATGTAATATCTCTATCATGATAATGGATGATGAAAGTTTGCATATATACAGGATCTGATACCATCTTTCATTTCATAACTGAATTCCAGACATGACATTTTAAAAAAATCTATCAACAGATTTCTGTCACTAATGGACATTCTTAAGGCGTTCATTTGGAGAAAATTTCTAGGATTGACTTCCAGGAAGGTTTAGAAAATTTTCTAGAGTTCAACTTAGATTTTATATTTTTGTTTGAAAAGTAACCATTTTCCCCACTTTGATGCATATGACTAACAGACATGTGACTACTTGCGAATCTGCATGGTAACTGACTAACAAGGTATTACAAGGTATAAGTACTCTTTTAGTCAAATGTTCCTTACAATATACTTGTATGCTTACAGAAGCAAGTTATCTAAGATGAGGTTTCCCATTTTATAAGGCATTTAAAGGTTAGAAAATCTATAATTATATTTATTAATATTTTGTTTGTTAAGGATAATAATGCATAATTTTATTTCGTAGCCTACACATTTTGATGTTTAGAATAACATAGAAATCAAGGAATGTTTTTGAAAGTCTGTGGAAGATTATGGAATATTGGAGAAGTCTGAAGAAAATCAAATAATGTTATAGAACACAAACCTTCTTGGAGATAATCTGCAGATTCTCTGAAAATCTGTAAACAGTGGAAGAACCTTGTACAACATTCCATACATACTGTACCAACAAAAATGTTATATTTATCCAAATTGTAGAGATGACGCTTAATCTCATTTTTCTCTAACTTGTGAAAAGAAAACTTCACTAGATTTTTAGCCTACCAGATAGTCTTGTGGCTAGAAAATCGGCTGTAAGAAACATAGCACCCTGGACGAGACAGAATTCATTGTTAATTCCAGTTTGGAAGTCATTAGGTTTGAGATTTCTTAAACCAACTCTTCTTTTCATCCCAATGTTTTTATCATGTCCCATGTCAGCCATTTCTAACGAAGTATGAAGCAACTCTAATGTATATATTCCAACTTAGATATGCTTATTCCCTGCAGCTCGATGATTATTAAGCCAGGCCTAAGTATTGTAAATCTACAAGCCAATGGACTTTCCTGCATGCAAGGTTATTGTCTTGGGTTTCAGACAACAATTTTTGAGTAACAAAGACTTCACGTGATTTTATCATGGGAATTATTTAGTTACATTTCAGTGCCTATCCACTATTCAAAGTCTTGGTCTTCTGGCTTGTCTGGACAATGATTTAGCCTCCATAGTGGACATATGCTGATATTGATGAAAGAAGTGATTTCTGTGGGCTGTGGCAGCCGAACAAGCCATAGTGAACCATGGAGAAGAATGGGGTCTCACCAAGAATTGCCTGTGTGAACAAATGCATCATCACTTCCCTGAATCCAATCACAGAAGTGAGAGGCCCCTTTACATACTCTCTCAGAAAATAGAAATGACCAAGGAGCATCTCATTCTGCCTTTCCGAAGAGAAAGGTCATTTGTAAAAGTGGAGCATCCTTTTGAATGGCTGTATTGAAATTCACAGTCACAGTAACAACGTAGTTAACATGGTTTGGTCTTCTAAGAGGAGGTAGATGCTTGACAGAACAGACTTCAGGATCAGAAGTAAGAAGAAGGTCAAGAAGATGAGGCTCCTGCTCATCTCTGTCAGGAATGCAAGTTGGAGATGTTACTAATTGGGAAAGATTTTTGGATAGAGCAAAGTTGTACTAACATAAACCAGACAAAAAGATTAGCTAAACTATGTCATTGACTAATAGAATCCATGTGGCCGGAGATATAATGTAACATAGCATGATCACTTGAAGAAGATGAGTGACATAAGAAAGAAGATAATAGATAGAGTGAATCAAGACTAAGCACAAGCAAATGTAGGATGTACCAGGATGTCATCACAAACATAGATACCAAGATGTTACATATGAATAAGTGATTCCTTTTGGATGAGAGAAAGATAGCTAGGGACAACACAATAAAGTTAGTGAAGTTAACATTGAAAAGCTTTTTACTAGGGTAACCTGGTAGCTGGATAAAGGTCTGGTGATGCCCAGGTCAAACATATGCCCTACCAAGCACAGGCCCTTCAACTGTAGTTCCATGCCTGTTTACACACTTATAAGTCATGTAAAAAGTTAGATTTAATTCATACAAGAACAGAGCATTTTAATGTGTAAGATTAGTAAAGGTCAAGGAGTTACAAAACACCCATTTTGTAGGAAAATGGTTTTACAGAAAAAGCAAGGAATTTAACAAAATCGTCATAAACAATTTTTTTACTTAAAGACCTTGTATATAATTGTACCACACTATAATATACCAGTATACCATACTCACTCATAGAGTAGCAGAGATAAAGATAAAGTAAGTTGAAATTTTTAGCAGAAAATAAATCTCCCCCTTTATTCCAGGATTGTATTGAGTAGTGACATCTGGTCTCAATTCACTGTGAAGGGGAAATCCTTTTGCCCCTTGTGGAAAGGTGGTTAACACCAAATAGATTGGCTGAAGCATGGACTGGGTTGTTTTGATGGTATACAGGATGTTCATAAGACGTGCAATTGGCCTCAGTTTTATGAGGGCTTGGGACAGCCTGGATATCCTGATGGAGGAAATATCATTTAAAGAGACATGTGGGAAGAACACCAGGAAACGTGGTTAGTGAGAGGTGGAGAGGTGAAGACAGAAAATTCATTAACCCAGCTACTCCTTAACCCCACTGTAATTGGTTTAAGTTTGCCTTAGGAAGAGTACCCAGCTGTCAAACCTTGCTTCAATAAATCATGGAAATATGTTAATCATCAAACTGTGAGATAGAGCAGCCCTGGACTGATAGGACAGGAGTAAGCTGGGATTCATCTCAGCAGCCTGGGACTGAGATACTATATGTGATCAGAGGAAGAACAGTTTATAGAAAAGGTACTAAACTCAAATGGCCACTCTAAATGCTGGTACTGTGTGGGGAAGAGCAGAGGAAGTTGTAGAGATGATAACCTGTAGAGGCACATATGCAAGAAGTTTTACATGAAAGATAGTGATTATAGATGTTTCTGGAAAGGTGATGATGTTGGCTTTGGTGGACTTGACATTCTTGTGGCTGAGAGGTGGATTGATGATAGGGTGGTGTAAGTCTCTTTCTAGTTCTTTTCTAGTTTCATTTTTCATGGCTTCTGCAACTGCTTTATAGGCCTTCCTCTTAATTTTGTTATAGTCTGCCTGATCCACGACTTACCTTCACAGAGATGGCCTTTTAGAACATGATTTCATTTCGTCAATTGGTTGTTTTGCATCTTCATCCACCACCATGTATCTCCATGCAAAGCATCTCCATTGCTGTCAATTTGCTTGACCGTAGTGCACATGTTTTGTGTCTTTTCCATGTGCCCGAGCTGCTGACCTACAGATTGCCAATTCTCTCTTCAGATTTTAACTTGGTCTCTTTGCCTTTCAGTTTCCACGTGCTCATTCTCCTAGATCGAACTTGCATCCTCATTGTTTTGATACATTGAAACCAGCACGTTGTGCTGGAGCTTGCCAGGCATTACCTTAACATAATGTACTTGGTAGCTCAAGTGCTTTTCCACCAGCATAAAATTAATCAGAGAGAAGTACTGTTGCCAGAAGGCAAGGCATCCTTTTTCATATTCTTAAACCATATCTTCTTGATCCATTGAATCAATCATGATGTATGATTTTGTGAAAAACTCCAGAAGTGTTCTTCTCTCTCTGTTTCTACCGATACTAAAACGACCACAAACTGCTTCATAACCATCTCCTCCTTTTTCAATAACCTGGTGAAATCACCACCAATGACTAGACATTCTTTCTGGCCGTTGAGAGCCAGTTATCGTGCTACAAAAAAATTTGTCTCTTTCTGTTTCTGTTCTACTTATCTGTAGTGCACTGGGGAATCACTGTAGTTGCTTGCTGCCAACCTGCCAACACAGGCACTACAAACCTGTCACTCTTTCTCCGAACTTAAATTACTCTTTTACTAATCTCTACCTTGATTATAACTTGTCCAGAGCCTTCATCACCTTTTCTCAAGAATTTGTATACTGTTAAGTGTTAATAATGAATAAATTAATAAATGTTAACCCTAGTCATGACACAGCAAAACTACCGATTTCTCTCAGTACCCTGATAATTCAATATGCAATGGATCAATCAAACGTTGCTTGTTGTGTCTGCACTTGTCATGTCATAGTTAAACAAGAGCAAAATTTGGGAGCAATATTTTTTTCTTAGTTATTCAATCTTTAACCTTTACCGTTTCCTGAAAACGTTTCCCCGTGTAGTAGCTAGGATGCGATGGTTGATCTGAGGACCTTGTCATGATTTTTATTGGAGAGGGGGGATGGGGGATGAGGGAGACAAGGACACGGCTGCCTCATTTGTTTTCAAACAATAGAATATTTCGTTTTTTTAGATGAGATGGATATTTCTCAAAAGTGGCAATTTTTTGTCGATTCGTAGGTCGTTTCTTTACCCCTTTGACAAGACTAACTTATTGATTTCTTGTTTGCTCGGTTTGTGTCGTAGGATGCGCTTTGATGTGTTTTTAGTCTCTGTAGTCTTCACTGCCCGTGAAGACGAGTTGCTTTTTACTTTGGTTGTCATAGACACGTTGATATGTTCACCAGCTTCAAAGTGTTGCAGCTGTTGGACTTGTCTGGCTTCCTCGTAGCATTGACAGACAAAGGAGAAATTCATACGATTCCTAGCACAGCCATTGTTATTACTTACGGTTCTTCTTGTGCTGGCATAGCAAAGCCTTATACCTGATGCTAACAGTTCACAAGGAACACTTCAGTTATATGTAACTGAAATTGTTAGAAATATGTGGTTGATTATTACGCCATTTTTTAGTATCTCAGAGGCACAAACTAACTTGAAATTGTAGAGAGCCCACGCGTGGCAAACAAAGTCGCGCGACTTAGTAGAACGTGCTTCTTCTAATGGAGTACTAACACCGGTGTTAAAGTTTGGGATTTTGACCGTTGTTGCCATATTTGAGAGCGTACGGTTGATGCGAAAGGACGACACCGTACCAAGAGACCTTTTTTACTCTCAATTTTGTTTTCGTGAATGCAGATGTAAGTAAAATTTGCAACTTTCATTATTTTGTAGCATTTCAGACACCATGAATAATGCAGTGCAGCTTTTCGAGGGTCAGCTTTCGCTGATAACCACACCCTTGCCGAAAATCAGCTCGCCAAATGATGTCATTATTAAAGTCACTCATTCGGGGGTCTGTGGCACAGATCTTCATATTGTCGGAGGAACATTTCCAGCTGCCAAGAAGTTGATAATGGGTCATGAATTTGCTGGTATAGTAAGTGACGTGGGCTCTGCAGCGCAGCACGTGAAAGTTGGTGACAGGTATTACTGACTGTTTGTTCCTCTTAAAAATGCTACTTTCACTTCGGTAGATATTCCCTTATCCTTTTGCATAAAGTACCGAAGTGATACTGCTACCAGTATTTCTCGTATAATTATGTAAATTGCTTATTTATTCATGTAACAAAAGTGTCATTTTTATAAACGATGTAATCTTTCACAAACGATAGCTTAATGTAAAGATATCATATGCAGCACTGTATAACTAGATGTGATGGGCAGTCTTAGATTTCCACACATGAATTTAGCTATGGACTTTTATGTCACCATAGCATCCGTGCTTGTGCCTTACGTGCAATATAAGACCGGCTGTGATTAATTCTTAGGTCCCGCAACCCTTGACACTTATAACTGGATATTTTCGGGGTTTCTTTGTGTGTGTTCTTTCTGCTTTGATTAACCAAAACTGATGACTTAATAAGGTATACGTCGATGCCTGTTGTTTTCCTGTGTTGTTACTCGTATCACCGATCTACCCCTGTTTAAGAGTACTCGTTTTTATCCCACTACACCGATTTTATCTGCTTTGGCTCTATTTCAGAGTATGTGTGAACCCGTACAACTACTGTGGCACTTGCCATTACTGCACAAGGGGGCACACCCAGTTTTGTGTCTCGGAGGCAATGAAGACCGCCCTGGGGTATCAACGAAATGGGGGATGGCAGCAATACACTGTTGTTCCAGGGCATTTAGTTCACCCACTGCCACCGACGATGACATTGCGTCAAGCTGTATTTTGTCAGCCATTGTCCACAATCGTTCGAGGATGGGACAACATGGGAAAAGTGGAGGCCGACGCCAAAGTGCTTGTTGCTGGGGCAGGTACGTCGCACTTATTGTTTCGTATAATCCGTTTGTGTGTCGAGTTCACCTAAACTACTACTCCTTTATTTCGAAGTGAAATTAGCTGATACGTAGCTCACAGTGCTACGGATAAACCCGAAAAAGCATTTGCGAGTAGTATTTTGCATATTACGTCGAAGTGTGCAGTTTGCAATATTTAGGGCCTGACTGCATTTGATGTTCTAAAATACTTAAGCTTACTGCAATATTTGTAAAAGTACAATTGCAAATTCTTATCGTACTTAATGAAGGTAGAGAGTTGATGAGATGACAATAGTGTCGATGTAATGTGAGTAAACAAAAGTGCTTAAAACTGACTTTGAAATTGGAGATGTAAAAGGTTTTTTATCCTCTATGGTTTTGTTCTGTTGAGATAAAATTATTTGTTTCATAGTGTAGAAAGGTTTGTTTTCAAAGTAGTAATGATGCTATTTATTTATTGATTGATTGTTTTGTTTAGATAAGAATGAGTCTACTTGTTAAGGATGCGTCAGCTAACTACTGAAGTTAGCAAGACATTTGTATTTTACGTAGGTTTTAATTTTAGTATATGCGTAAAGGTACGCTGAGCCAATCATCCAATTGTTCAGGCCATTCGTAGTAAATAGTTACATACAATTATGTGATTATCTTAACTACCGAGTTACTGTTGACCACTGGAGATTGGTTACCTGAAGTAAGAGGTGCAGTCGATTTTCGAGAGTCGCTAAGTTCTACATAAATGGTTTGAGAGTTGTGGTATTGAATGTATTACTCATGGCAAGGTTTTGTCACGCTCAAGTTTCCCTCTAGCTGGTCTGTGTGCGATAAGGATATGTTATGATGTAACCACAAGATTTGTGAAGGACTCGTAAACAATTGGAGAGAATAGTGGAAAGGGTAGAAAGAAGCTGTAAAATTGAATGATAAAATCAGTATTTTAGATATTTAAAGGGCTTCAGGAAGCAAAGAAATTATCACGTGTTCTTCCGTAATGTAATTTTACTCGTACTTGTTGCCATGGAAGCCCGTATTAAAGTTGTAGCTTTTAAAAGATTGTGGACAATAAAATATCTTTCAAAGAGAGGTTGTTTACTTCTCCTTAAAAGATATATACAGAAAATCCTCTTCAAATTTGTAGTTATGGGGGCTTGGTTATGAATGCAAAGGGGGAAAAATTTAGAACAAAAAAGGGGGTATGCATTCGAGAGGCGAGATTTGTAGAAACCTTCAACAAATTGAAAACACGAAGTGGTTGAGTATTATAAAGATATGTATTGCTAGTTTATCGTATTTTTGATGCAGGTTTTGGTTGTTTGGTCAAGTAACTTATGATCTAAATTTAGTGACTAATATAACTATGAATCATCGAAATCGTTGAAAACTATTGTATCAGTGCAGACTCACTCCAGTAAGACCTAACAGTTTTTATTAATGGAACTAATTGCCTGTGCATCGTTCTACAGCTTTTTTCTTTGATATTTTACGAATGTTTGTGATAAATTTCTTCTCGATTTATATGTTATCAGGTATCATTGGTTTGATATGGGCGTCTCTGTTCCATTTCCATGGCTATCGAAATGTGTCTCTCAGTGAACCAACGGAACACAGGAAGGAGATGGCATCGAGGCTGAATCTCGGTTATAAGGTTTATCACCCACAGGACCTTTCCAAAGAGGCTCAGGATGCTGCACAGAAGGGAGATGAGACCTGGGGATTCGATGTGATTGTTGACTGTACAGGGGTGAAAAGGGCTGTCGAAGCAGAGTTTACATGGTTGCGGAAGGGGGCGACAATGGTGCTCTTCGGCTGTTGCCCAAAAGGTACCCTTGTGAGTTTTGAACCGTATCAGATATATTCGAAAGAAATCAAAATCGTCAGTTCCTACCTGAACAAATTCACCTTCCCACGAACAATCAAAATCGTTCATGATATGTCAGAGCGATACCTCGATTGGGAAAAACTCGACGTCGGAGTGTATCAACTACAGGATTATACTGCCGCATTGGACAATCTGAGGAAGGGCAATATTTCTAAGGCAGTCTTTGAATTTTAACGGCAATAAGCAAACCTGTCCGATTACCACCCGAAAGTTACTTTCAGTTGAACTCGTTTTGAGAACTGAGGAGAGATGCTTACAAGGAGATATTTTGTTAAATAGGTTTATTCCGTAAAATATTTGATTGTCAACCAGAGAAGTCTTTGCTTGTACTTCCTCTATGTGTAGTTTTCTTAGGTGACAGTTGAAATTATACCATGATTGATATACTAAATGAAATGGTTTGCTTTTTGCTCAGTAAGCTTTTGAAGATCTTTTAAGCTGTGGCTTTAACACGCAGGAATAATAGTTTGCTGCAAATTGGTTTCTGGTTAAAACTAGTTTAAAGATTATGTGAGTAATTATACAAGCTTTTAAGGTATTAAACCAGAAAAATACGGAATTGATAGCTTGTACTAAGGCATTATTTACAATGGGTAGTCATTGATAACTACGGTTGTATCTGCTGGACTGAGGTTTTGAAGGAAGGACGATGTTTGTGCTGCTGGATAGAAGGTTTGAAACAAAGACGGTGGGCCTACCGCTGGATTTAAAGTTTGCGACAAAGTAAAGTAGCTCTACAACTGGATCGAAAGTGTACAAGAGATGATGTTTGCTCTGCTGCTGAGTTAAGGATTTGCAACAAAAGATGGTGGTTTCTCTGCTGGGGCAAATGTTTACAACAATGACTTAAAGTATACTTCTGTGCCGAAATGTATCTTTGTTCGAGGATGCAAAATTTTCAACGTCTTCCAGATCTTCGCCGTGTCAGTACAACAGCGTTTCTCCAAAAGAAATTTGGAGTGACGTTATATTTGCTACAGTATAGCAATCATGCGAAAAGGCTGACCCAAAGTATTCACTCCTTTGGGGGGTTTGTTCGGGATCAGACTAACTGGTCTCCATGGAGGCAAATGGACCATGATTTAGCGAAGGATGTCACAGATTTTACACCAATACAACAGCACTTATTCACGGAAACACCCAGCTTTTTGCTCCTTGGTAAAATGAAGGAATCGTAATTAAAACCCGTCTTTAGTAATGCTATGTTAATACTTTACAGCTTCTTGACTGGAGAATGAGCACTTTGTTAAGACATGAAGGCCGAAGTATGCGTTGTCTCAAGAGTAAGCTTGGGCAGAGCAGACTGTCATTTCTGTACCATGTCTATGTCAGGTGGTAGAGCACACGCCGCGAATGTGTAGGATCATTTGATTAGTGATATGGCTTGGATGATACTGCAATTTTTATATGGTGTTAGCAGCTTTGACACACTTGTCAAATTGCCTTTTCTGTGCCCCATGACAGTGCAAATAATGTGGGAAAGCACTTGAAAAGTGGCACTAGCATCGCAAACCCCTAAATAATGCTTATCGCACAGTTGGCAAAGTTCAGCCAGTTTGGCTTTGTAAGAAATCCTAGGAGAGCGTAAGGAGGTGCAAGTACGAGGTACATAGTCAATTTTATACGATTTGCTGCAAAGCAGAATTTATCATTCTACTCAGGTAATTGCTTCACACAAAGGATAAAATATGTAGTTCAAAGTTCTGTTATTGCACTTCTTGTTCACTCGAACAACAGCGTATTGAGACGCCACGAGAATGTCAATACTAAGAGACAGCGCAATGGAGTTTTCGAGCCGATCTTGGCCGAATTCACGTGACGAATCCCAGAGTAGTCGTAGGCATCACGGCACGCTTGACTATTAGGGAGCACAGAACACTGCTTTAGATTTCATTATATCAATAAATAGCTCCTTTCTCAAACTGAATGGGAGATCCTACTTCGGTAGGTGAAATATACAATAAACTAGGATCCAGGGGCTGTATTCACCCAGATGATTTTACAGCCTTGTATTTGAAAAGGTGACAAATTTTTATGGAGGTGGTTTGTCTGTCATCAAAAACGTCAGCAGTAGGCAAAATTGCAAATCAAACGCACAGAAATGTATAAGTGCCTACAACATATATAAAATGCTCCTATCAGTAATGGAGTTTTGCTTTAGTAAAAGCCATACTTTGCATAGCGACTTCTAGATAACCATTTTAGGACTTTGACGCACTGCCACGGCCTAAAATGTCGGCATTAAAACTATTTCAACATTACAGATTCGGCCCGATTTGTGCTGAGATCATTCAGCGTGAAATCATGCGTCTGAACAATAGTCTTTACTGCGAATAGGTCCGACGAAGGTGTGTAACACACGTCATGACACTCAACCGCGTGTGACGTCGCAGCCAATGACTGGGCGCCATTTTGGGCCCAATTTTGCTGTAAATAGCATTTCCCACGAAAATCAAATTTCTTACAAGCGTCGCGTCGAGCAAAAATTCTAATGAGTCTTCAGTCTAATGAAACCACGTAATGAAACTGAAAGATTCATAATATCGATCTTATGCATCTGATAGATGATGAATGGGTCTTACTGTGTAACACCTTGTTGCAGACCAGACAGAGCTCGTATGGGAGTTATTGTTTGCAACTTTCACAAAGTATTATTAGAACTTGCATTGTTAGTAAATTAAAGTAAAGCTTTATCACAGAATAGATATTCTGCATTAGGCGATAATTCCATTGTACACAAAGATCACTCAAAACTACATGATGCGTTGCCATGCAATATTTCCTCAATAGGTTTTTATCAAGAGACGAGATAATAGTGGTCAGAATGTATTCGAGGTACAGTCTTCTTGTCCTTAAATACTCAAACTATATCTTTTATACTTAATACCTTTCCGTTATTCCGTAATATTTATTTCCGGTTTTAAGAATATTGTTCTCAGCTTTTGAGTTAATCAGCTTCAGAGCATTCCTTTGATTGTTTAAATATTTTCGTAGAAGAGGAACACTAAGGGAAACTAGATTGGGCCGATAAAGAAGCAAAACATTGCTATCCATTTATTTACAGGTGTAGTAAAAATACAGTAGAATTATAAATATGATAGTAACAAGCACAATGGCATTCAGTTACATCTAATTTTTTTAGTCACTGACGCAACACACTGCAGCGATCCTGTTCATTTTAGCATGTTTTAAAGTTGATATTCACACACATCGGAATTCTCCGATATGCCTTCTTCTACTTTCCAGAGTACTTCACATGACTCCGTTAATTCATGGAGCTGATAATCGTCAGTTTTCATTAACAAGCCATGCATCAGTTGGCTGCACGCCCCCTTGAGCTCTAGTTCTGTTATTGAATGAAATTTACAAGCCATGCATCAGATGTCTGCATACCCCCTTGAGCTCTAGTTCTTTTGCTGAATAATATTTACAAGCTATGCGTCAGATGGCTACATGCCCCCTTGAGCTCTAGCTCTGTTACTGAATGCAATTTACAAGCTATGCATGAGATGTCTGCATACCCTCCCTAGAGCTCTATTTCTGTTACTGAATGAATTACTGCACGTCTTCGATTTGCCTCGCCTTCAAGATCAACACAAAACAGCAGTTGCTTTTAATTAATACGTTCAGAGAGACCAGGAAACAGTAATCGTCTAAGTATTGAAATGACCTTCATTCAATTTCAACTGATGTATTGATTGGTACTGTCAATGCAAATTCCTTTTTCACTTAGAGTAACAGGAGTCATTTTCCTTGTCATAAATGTCGATCAATTGTTTGAAACTTGACGTTAATGCACTCGTACGGTTACTTACTTTAGACGTTTTGTTCAAGACTTGATTGCGATTGGTGATTACTTTTTACTAGCAGGTTACGAGACTTATTAACTAACCCGGTTGAGAGCAGGAGATTAAATAGACCATAACAAACTAGAAGGATTTTACAGCTTCTTCCTTTGACGTATCTTGTATTTTCATTACGTAAATTACCCCGTGAATAGATGAAAAATTACGCCAATCATTTATTTATAAGAAATTTCGGCCACGAACTGTTGTCTTCCCGTTTACTGCTGCCATTTGAGACCTGCACCTTCTATCTCACGACTTGAAAGCCAAAGACATTGCAATGTCAAAGGGTGCTCTTATTTGAAATTAGCTGCCATTTTGACAGCTCAAATCCAAAGGAAGAGAATACAGGCGCAGACGAGCTATTCCTCGCTTAGGGGAGCTTTAACACAGAAGTGGAACGCTGCAATTGGCATGGTGTGTGGTGCACCACTTGGAAACGAACTTCTTAAAAGTACAAAACCTGTCACGTCAAAGCAGCTTAACAGGCTACATGTGCGACGTGCCACACGCTGATCCTTTTCGACTATTTTCTTCAAAACGCGCCATGTTGCATCCTGGGATACTGCTAGAATCGAAAGTAGTATCTATTCTGATCGGCTAACTACTAGAAGTGAGATATCAATATAGTTACTCTACAGTTACTTTTACTCAAAATCTTTGTAGAAAGATACTCTCCAGTATCGAATATGAGGGTTCGTGAGGTCAAAATGCGGCAATATACACAAGAGTTCTTAATATCTTCATATTTTCTTTTCTTATCCACCTTGCAATTGCAGGGATGTTGACAATAAAGGTCTATTATCCTATTGGAGCCATGATCCGTGCTTGAGAAATGCCTACGGCGTGCCAATTCGGTTTGAAGTCACCAAGTCGAGTGGCATTTGGGATGTGTCACTTGCGACGTGTCTCTTGTGTAAGCTCCTTAAAATAACGAGGCAAATAATACATTTTCAATACCAAAGTTGGCTTTTCTAATTTTCGCACCCTTTAAGAGTAGATTATGAATATCTATCAAGAGATAAGGGGCTTTATACTTTATATTTGTTACGCAAGCACACAAGTATCGAACCCAAGTGAAATAAGGGTGGGTGGGAGGAGGGAGTATCCGACACTACTGTCAGTGTCTCCAAACTACGGACTATTTTCCCGAGAGGGAAAACTTTACTATCTGGTAATAGTCTACATGTAGGGACGTGATCATTAGTTCATTTCGTATCGTATTACATTATATTCTCTCTAACGTTACCTTGTATCGTTCAATAAGACATGCTATTCTGTACTACATACATTCCTATATTGCATATTTCTCTTTATACTTTTACTACGTTTTATGGTACCATGCCTTGGCTTGGTTTTAGATATTCTAACATTCATCAACTTATCTGAGGCTGTAGATGATATAGTTATCATGTCTTGAGTCACAGTTTTCATTCAAGCTTCATTTCGAGATAGTTCTCCAATTTCAGGTTGACAGGAATTCATGAACAATACTGGTCCTATCCTCAACAGGCTTCTCCTGGTCGTTTCCAAATTGTTTTGCATCGTACACCTCGATAAAATTTGGTAATTCACATAAAACCAAGCTGGCACTACACTTACTTAGAGATTCGCCCATTTACCAAACATCCCTGAAAGAATACAATAGAAGACCCCATCCAGTTTCTACAACCGCTTAGAACTGTTTACTAACTCTTTCACGGTACGCCAACTGTGCTAAAAACTGCTTTACTGGTCTCAAATCCATTGGCTAATTCTGTCTAAATGTACACCCCGTTAAAGCAAATGTTTTCTTGAATTAATAAAAGGAAGCAGAGTCAGTCTTATAAGTGAAGAGCAAAGGAAACATGAAAAGGTCAGCTCATATTACTGTTACTACAATAAAAGTGTGTTGTAACATGTGAATAAATGTTTTGTAACAATTTGCTTGTACTTGGTGAACCCTAAGGATTTTATGCACAGAAGATGTATGGCTATTATCTAGAGCACTTGAAGAGTTTAAAGATTGATAAAAGTGTCCAGTCGGGAAGACCATCGAAATCCCGATTTGGCTGCCTACTTCGCCCAAATGTAAGAAAGATGAAGCCTGCAAAAAACAATTTTAAAAATTGCACTTCGATAGCTAATTTTAACTTATCTTCTATGTGATTCAGGGCATATTGCTTTCTTGTCGGAAATGCAAAATACTGTCAGTATTTGTCATTTTATACAAAAATTGCTGTTTTGCTTTTGCAATCTTATGATATTTCTGTTAATGTACTCACGCACGTCTCACTTAAAGGGACGCTATAAAATGCCTGAATTTTAGAGATGTACTTTGCTAGAATTGCCAAGTTATACCATTATAGACATTTTTCTTGCAAAAGATGTACTTTGCTAGAATCTGTTTGTGAGAGTAGATACTAGCACCCTAACCCCTAATCCTAACAATAACCCTAACCCTAATTTGATAGTAGGAAAGTACCTCTATAATTAAAAATATCCTTCTAGCAAAGAACATCTCTAAAACTATACAATTATACAATCTCATGCAATTCAAGTATTTTACGCGTTCCCTTCATTTAAAGTCTGCGGTGTTATTGTGTTGCAAGTTACATTTATTGACTCGACGCTAGCTCAGGCAGGCGCTCAGTCACATTTTTTATCTTCCTGGGAACATCTCAAGATTCAATACCTCCTCCCATTGATTCAGAGTATGATCAGCATTCCTCTCGAGCGAAATCAGCTAAGGTCGTGACAATCGTCCTTGAGCCTATGAACCAGACATGTCCCAATATGTGCATGACTACCGATTATACCCTATGAAGGGATTCGATGGGGAAAGGAAGTTGGAGAGCTTTCCACGTGGAGCTGAGGGCACCGAAGGCATTAGGCACGCAGTAGCATTTCAAGCTAGAGGCTACAGTATACAGAATGTTTGTGTGCGTGTGTGGAGAGGGGGCGTGATGTTTCTGTGCTCAGAAGGCATTGACGTCGCTTAATGACCACACACATCATATATCGGGCGCCTTGCAGAAGGCTTGGAACTGTATGGGCACTTGCATTGCACTGCAGAAAAAATTGATTTAAAAGCTTGACATAGACACATCATGTTTGATCGAGGAAGTTAATAGGTGTTGGTATAATCATAGTCATGATCATGATCATGATCATCGTCGTCGTCATCATTATCATTATCTTTTGCTGACATGGAACTGTCCAATTAGCTCCGCCCTCTCATTTGCTTTGCTGTATCAAGGAGCAGAATTGTGATGCGGCCGACAACAATATGCAGCTCGTTCGATCACACGAAACGACACTCCCCATAGAGAGTATCTCTACTGAATGATTGATAGGAAATGTAAGCTGTGTGGTAGCCGTTGTTCGTCAAATGAGCTTGAAAATACCTGGCATTGAAAGAACGCTTTATGCATGCAATAGGGATTGGCATTCGCTATCCCTTTGTATCTGCGACCTCGGCCAAGATTTTAAAGAAATATTTGGAAAGTATCCCCCTTAGTTTCGAATGAGGAGAAAACCGAAACTGGGCATGAAATTACATTCATAGCGTCTTAACAACATGACTGCTTAAGAAAAGTGGGAATATGAGCAAAAGCTAAGGGCCGACTAATTTAATGATCACATATAATCTTCTTGAATATTGCTATCTCTTAAAGGCATTCGCATTTCTTTTTCACCTTTTTTGCTCACTGCTACGGCTATCCCTATTGCATACTTATCAGTAACAATAACGCTTTCTAACTATCTCGATTGATGCTGACCAGTCGCTTTAAGTCTATTCGCACTATCTTCTAGTGCTATTTTACATAGCTGTATACGCACAGCATTTTGCAAATGGGTAGTCTTCAGCGGCGGCTTGGGCCATTGGGCAGATGGTCCCCTCTGCCCCCCCCCCTTTAAATCTCAACTCGTTTTCTCTTTCACAAGGTTAAAATTTACACGGCCAAACGTAGGTTCAAGAGTATGTTGCGGGTCTTCTTCATTTTGGTAAAATCGTCTACTTGACCTCAATCTTTAAAGCTATGGGTTCCATCTCTTTAACATATTGGAAACACAAGCTATTTGGGTATTTACCGCTTTTGTTTCGCCTTTTGCGGTACTGGTTTAGGGTAGACATCCATCAAAAGTCCCTGGGCCCAGACCTCTTTCCTCTTTGTTTGTGCTCTCGAATTGCTGTCTGGCCGATTATGCTGCCTGTTTCCTGATCTGAAGAATTATGATTTAGGAGGACAAAGCTTGGAGAGATTTCAGCACCCGTTTACTTGTAGATGAGACGGAATATTTTCTAGTTTACTTAAGAAATCTTTTCGTTGCTTAAGTTACAGCTAACTGCCATGAGTCACTGCCATGAAATTGAGAGATCAGAGCAGTGGTCACATTCATTCTTCGACGAAGAAATGTCTTTGAAGGTACCATGAAAGCTGCGTTGATAACTCGGTAACACGGGGATAAACAAGAGGAAAGGTGAGGGTAAGATTACTTTATTTCTATTCTACTGTAGGTTAGGTCTGTGCATGGATTCCTGTGCTATCTGCAGCATTACTTGGTTTTCCCTCGGTTATGCTACGACGTAAGTTATATCTGTTCCCCTGAATGCCTTGCACGGCAACGGAGTTAGAATTTCAACATGCTTACACCTCCATATTACTTTCATTGAGCCACTGTGTAAAATCCTCACCAGCATGGTGTGCTGGACAGTGCAAGATTACGTGCTCCATGGCCTCGGTGGCAGTCTAAGGGTGTTGTTGATTGGGCTAAAGCCGAGTCCGATCTTTTGGGACCCCCAGATTCTATAAACCAGACGCCATTATGATGGTTGCACCAACTTCGTCCACATAATCCAAAAGAAATGTCTGTGTAATTAAATTATGTTGGTCGTTTGTCATGATTTATAGTATTGTCAGATTCTACTGAACCGGATCGTGAATATCAATAGCTGTAATAGGGGTCATGTTCTACTGCAGGCAAGGGCTCCATATCGTCTTGACTAGCCTCCACATGACTTATTTTATAACATTACACGATAGGCAAGCTGGTAAAGGACGATATCCGGGTCTGTGTAGAATGGCTGGTGTTCTACCATGTCTTGATTTTATCCCATTGCATCCCATCCATCGTTTCCTGTTCCGCATTAGGAAGCCAGGTAGGGAGGGGAATAGCAGTAGTGTCTTCTACCTTCCCCTCTCCATTTGGACTTCTTAAATTCCTTAATTCCTCTTTTCTAAATTTCAGATCGAAAAAGACATTTTTTATGAAAAGAATGGCTTTCTTGATTTAAGATGAGATGTTGATTGTATTTTTTACGGTTTGATTAGCACGACATTAATTCAGAGAATCCCCCTAGGGGGAGTAATTATTTCCAAACTAGGGCCCTCGCCAGCTGTAGACGGCCCTGGTCGCATCAGCCCCCCCCAAAAAACCCTGATTATTTTGTCACAAGCCTCTTGGAACTTGCCAAAAGTCGTTAAAATACATGAATGCAAACTACGGGTTTTTCAATTACTTGAGTAACAAGAACATTACACCTCTCATTTCCTATAAATCCTTCACGATATTCTTTTACCGTTGATGTGCCCAGTGTCTGGCGAAAGCTTTCTGCAAAATAAAAGAAAGTTTCAAAATATTTATCCCAAGTGAATTTTCCAAATAAGATATCAAATGGGAAAGTATGAGAATTTCTAAGTTATTACGTCAGAACTTTTAATGATGTTATACAAGACGTTCTATGACGGGATCGAGAGCCGTGGGCCCTTGTGAGTTATGAGGCAAAGGACACAAGGGGCGGTGCGTTGCTATTTCTATTAAAAATACTATGGTGTACCCCCGTCGTCATAACTGTCAGTATTTACCTTGGGAATCCCCAATCAGTAATGTTGTAGATCTCGGAGTTCGTGCAGGTTGGCACGGTGGCAGTTCATTGTCGACAATCCAGAAAAAGGGATTTAAGGATGGACGAGGAGCGATCACTGTCTTCAGTAAATCAAGCTTCCTTATTTTAAAGCTTATTATAGAAAAGACACAGATCCGAATCGTGAGATATAAGGTCAGGATTGCTCGATTTGGACGGTATGTTGAAACTTGTTGTTTATTACAGCACGCTTACAAAAATGGGCCTGTTCAAGTGTTTTGGGTCAATGTAAACTCAAGGTATGCTTTGGAAGTATGACTAGGATACATTATCAACTGGTAAAGTAAAGTTTTACTTCACTCGCTTAGGAAACTCTGAGGTGTTACAAAAATCCGTGGTAAAAGTATCAAAGGGTCGTTAACTTTGACTTACAAAGTCGTTAAAGTACTAGCCTGGGATAGGGGAAACTTACGGAAGAGATAATGAATACGTTAGTTGATAGATTTTATGAGGAAACTGTGATATTAGTATTATTTTGAGCGTTGTGGAAACATAGTTGAAAGAATAAAGAGTTAGTTGTTACAGCTACGATGGAATAGGATATTTTACTATGTAGGGTCTCATCATCTGAACAGCTCAATATGCGATGGCGGGAGATTGAAACTTACGAATAGCAGAATTATAAACACATATCCCATGGACGTAGAATTTCAGAGTGGATTGGAAATGGAACACGATGTTTCAATTGGGGTCACAAGTGGGGGCATTTCAAATGTGTCAATATATGTACTACAGTCATGACGACAGTATCATGTTCTCCGTGCTATTTTAGAGCGAACTCAGATATTCCTCCTTCAGTCGGACCGTGAAAGTCGCTTCGTAGATTCGCGTTAAGTCGTACATATGTAAGAGTGTTTTCAGTAGAGCAGGGCTATGAGTCCGACTGACAAGGGGTTTGATTGATATGAACCTTTTGTACATTACAATCCGACCGTATGATAATAATGACCATGAAAGGATTCAAAGAATTTCTGGCCATTCTTAATTCATTTGACTATAAATTTTGTTTTGTCTTTGGTATAGTCCAGTTGGCGCTAGTGCAGTATTACACCCCCACCCACCCCCAACCCTACGAAAATTGAGAAATACGTATTTTAAGCAAAAGTAAGTACGGCATTCGATTGTACGGTATGTACATTACATATAATCGTGCATATAAGGCACATAATAGGTATAGATAACGCATCACTATAGAATCGAAAAGTTATTACTCTTGACCACAGTTGCAAGTATGGTTGTCCACGGGGGAGAAACGTTGAGAGAAACTTACTATTATAAAAATCGAGCCAATTTTTCGCTGCTATTTTTTGCCCTCTATGATGGCATACAACCAACTCTTGATTAACATGACAGGGCTTCTATGACAATGATAAAAAGAAGCAGATTAAGTAGGCCTATAGGTCCTTGGTGAACACACGCACAAGTCCACAACTATGTGTTAGTTTTCACATACACTTAAATGTAAAATCCCATCAGATTTGTTCTGATTCAGGTTGACTTATTTTTATTCTTTCTACTCTATCAGCATACAACGATTGGAAGTTGATGATTAAGGATGACTGATTTTGTATGCATTTCAATGTGATCTGCAAATGATGTTGAAGAAGAACTATATGACAATTTTTGTTTTAATTGTATACTTTTTAGCAGGAACTAACTGATCAAGATGAACAAAGGAGTAAAACTTGCAAATGGAAAGTTAAGTGAGGTAACTACTGAAATACCAAAGCCCCTTAATGCCCGAGAGGTAGTGATTAAAGTGACACATGCTGGAATTTGTGGAACAGATTTGCGGATAATAGATGGTACATTTCCAGCTGCAGATGAAGTTGTTCTTGGACATGAATTTGGAGGAGTAGTACACGAAATAGGAGAAGGGGTGAAACATTTGTCTCCCGGAGATAGGTTAGTTTATTACTAATATTGATGGAATGTGCTTATGAGTCATGCTGTTAATGTTGAATAATCAGACCAAAATGGGGTAATATTTACTTATTCAGCATAAATATACATATATATATATATATATATATATATATATATATGTGTGTGTGTGTGTGTATATATGTAAGTAGGCCTACTCAGGCAGACACACAAGCAGT
>JAAAKL020003249.1:0-23660 GCA_010016065.2 Carybdea cf. marsupialis auct. non (Linnaeus, 1758)
CCTATGTATGGTTATTAGAAGTATATATGTAAGTCTTCGTTTTCGGTGTGGGAAATCCTGGGTTCCATCCGGGCCAACGCCCTACTCAGGCAGACACACGAGCAGCAGTGAACTACATAGCGTAGAACTCAATAAACATGAAGGGCTTACGGCGCTGGCGGGGATCGAACCCAAGACCTCCCACACGGAAAACAAAGACTGAGCAGTGCGATAGTAAAGTCGACAATTCGGGAAGTTGATCCAGGAACAACTTCATTCTAAATAAGGACGTTCGCGCATGCTCTGTGCAAAATGTAAGCGCATTCGATTTCTCGTAGCGTATACGCGTGGGCAGGCAAAGATGATGTGAATACGACACGAGTGTCTGCGAATATTTACAAATGAGGAGAAACAATTATCCGTATATAAAAATCTCTGGATACGTGTGGACAGGGCCCTAGTGAAGATTTCTCTGGGAATCTTTTTTAACAAATCAACCCACACTTCGGTAGTGGCAGAACTCTAATGTGCTTCACAAAGTGTCCAAGTTTATCTTGAATTATGCAGCTCTTACAAAAATGTTTTGCATCGAATTTCAGTGGCTTTACCTGCATCAGCAATTTATTTGCCCAATTGAAGTACAACCGAATTTATTCAAACTTTCACGTAAATAAGCATACTAGAGGCATACAGCAGTTACACATTCCCGACCATGTCTTCGTACTAAATCTCCAATGAAAAATAGATCAGAACTACCTTCTGAGCAAAAAAAGTCGTAATGTTCGTAAAAACCATGTACCTGATCACCGAGTTTCCTTTCCTCTTCTTGGGCTTTAAGTAACTGGAGCTCAAGTTCCTGGATGCTTTTCTCTTTCCTCGAGACCTGCACCATGAAATATTAACAAGTTCATATTGAATAATGCAAACAATTCCCTTTCACTTGAAATAACACTAGCAAAATGCCAGGGCATATTTCAAGTCATTGGAAAGTATCTGTTGCATGCAAAAGAACCTGAATAGAAATATACATCGAATAAAAAGAAACTAAGACAGGATCTTTGTGATGTTTAGGGATTTTTGTGAAGGGGTTTTCCCTAATCTCTTGATGTACATGTTAAATCAGTTAAGTACGTCACACGCAGTTACCTTTCTGTACAGTAGTTTTATTCCCATTATACAAGGACAGACTACAGTATTGACGCATAAAGTTCTGTATGAGAGCGAGGCTCGGAAATGAGTTAGCTAGGCGTAGTAGTTTTGCGTAATTTACAATCCTAATAGGTAGATACTTCAGTTATGTTCCGTTATATCCTGTTAAGTTGACGCGTCAGTTTATTCTGTAACCGGGTCCGGTTAAGGAAGCGATTTGTAAGATCACGGATGGCTCTAACTAAAAAAAGTAACCGATCGAGATAGTCTACTTATATAATCGGATCTTTCATCATAATATGCGCATCGCTACATAGATTCATAGAAACACGCGCAACAAAATATAACAGGTGAATAAGCAGACAATCTATAAGGACCATCGAATACTGTAATGAAAGTTATTTTCATCTAGGAACATGCAATTCTTTCTAAATAGTCTGCCTTATTCCAAGCACCTTGTACAGGGTTTGAAATAAGGCCAATACAAGTAGTATTTATCATACATTGTGACAACACTTAAATCAATGTGATTAAACGATGTCAACAACAACAGTGTCAATACCAAGCCACTAAAATCGACAAATTGACTCCAATAATATAACCGTAATGATAAAAGGTATCTAAGCTATGGTCACCAGAGTCGAATACAGACCGATGTATCGCTTAGAGTGCCCGAATTCCCATGAAAATTTCCTACCGAAAAACTGGAAAGGCCTTCTATAAAAGAACATAGCATTTATATAGTCCGCAAAACCCACGTAGACCGCAGGGCCAAAGAAAATCTTGTCAACACTTCATTCTTCAGATTCGCATTGAAGTTACGCGAGCATAAACATCAAGGCAACGACGCGCACTGATTAGTAATATTTTCCATAAGTTTTAACCCTGGCAATCCATGGGGCTCTGAAATCAATCCAGACCTGATTTCCGATGCTCGCGCCAACGTTGTTTAGAGAGATTTAAACAAATGCACATTATCGATATATGATATGATTTCCGTTTTTACAAACTTGTCCCCCAAAATAAAACGTAGGTACGGACCTGATCACAAAAGCTGGCAATCTATTTTCCAACAATGGTTATCAAGCCTCCCTGTCTTAGTGTTGTCCTAGTCTACGGTGCAGAAACTTGGACACTAATGCAGTACTTAAAGCGTGTGTGCGGTTGCGATCGAAGGTTTCTTATATACCAAACCGTAATTCGCTTCCAGAAGAAAGTGAGTAGTAACGGTGCCCGGTGATGAGGTGTGCCCCTCCACGAGGGATGGCCAGTGAGACGGTTTGGTCCAGTCACGAGAAGGGACTGACGGTAAACTTCTGGAAGACGCTATGCATCTAGAGGTTGCGGGTACTATATACAGAGGAAGCCCAAAGAAGAACTCGAGTGGCAACAATGAGGAGGCCAGATACACCTGTAGTAGATGACATGGAAATGGAACGGTGGAACCCTTCGCGAAACGTCAATCCAAGTAAACTGAAAGGAATACATGACTTTAAAAGACTAATGAACATAAGAGAGGATTTCGAGTTGCGTTTGCTAACTTTAAACCTCTTTTCCCCATTTTTGTTTATTTTTTTATTTTCGTTCGATAGTTAATCCACCCAGTTCACCTAGAACTCAATAAAAAGTTGCCATTAAACATTGAAAAATCATATATACTTCACCTCATCCACGAAGTCACGTTGCTGGTTTTGCATCTTCTCCAGCGTTTCATCTCGGAAAGTAAGCTGCGAAGAGTTAAGGACAATGACGTAACATTATAATTATGTATGACAAGCGATTGGCAAACATCTAATTTGAATCAAACGTCCCATTTACAAGGACCGATATTCGATTGTACGAATTGAGTGCAACGAATACTGGCATCCAAAAGCACCTTGGGTTAGAATTAAATGGTGACCATGGTAGGAATTGGCAACTTCCCTTTAACAATTTTATCATTGGCCTTCAATAGAAGCCCCCACAGGTAAAACTTCATTTACACTGAACACAGTATGTTCAATATCTTGGAAACAAAAATCTCTCAAAATCATTTACAGAACAAACATCAATACTTGATGATAAGCAGAAACAGTAACATAGGCATTAGTAGCAGCAACAGCAGCAATAGTATTAATGGTAGTAGTAGCAGTAGTGATGGAGGTGGAAGCAGTAGGACGGTAAAAGAGAAAGGAAATAAAGAATAAAAACTGACAAAAACGAAACTAGGAACAAAAAAAATAGAATTGATGATACTAACTAAAGATGTTCAAACTCGCTTTCTATACGCTTACCCTTGATGTTATTTGATTCACATTGTTGTGGTGCTTTTGTATATCTGCCTTTAGTTGTAGTATGATTTTATCCTTTTCTTCTACCTATCAAACAGAGAAAAAAATATAATTGTTAAGAAAGAACTATCAACTTGAAAATATCTACTAGGTTTCCGAATCTAGAACTTAAGTAAGGCACGAATTGGCAAAAGATAACCCTTATAGCATCCATAGAAGCACGCCTGTTGCTACGAGAAAGGTCTGGCGGTATAGCTCAGTGAACTACCTCGTAAACTGCTTTTGCAAGACCAAGTTTTCACCCAAACGATGTCCTGTTTTGGGTTGCATCGCAAGCATAAATGCTGAAATTTCATCTGCATTCGGTGCTAAGGAGATGAATACCGATCGTGCAGTAACTTCTAGCCACTCAAGAATTAGTCATACGCATATCCACAACCAGGTAAATTCTCAGCTTTATACAGCTTCACCAGAGTTCTCACAATCAGAAAGTAATTTAAAACAATTAATAAATCAACAATCTAACTTTCAGTGGTGACAACTAATACCAAATTTCTTATTAAGACAATATAATTGCTATAATTTTCGTATTATTAAGTTCGATTTGCAATAGTATTTCTCTGTGATCGAGTCCCAAATCAACTCATCATTCTCTCAGGTGACATGCAGTCGTCTAGAGTGGAAGTAAAAAACTAACTCTCGCTAAGAATACGTCACAAAGGTTGCAAGAAAGTAACGCATATTATGCACCAAAAGTCACAAGCAAACGAAGGAGAGTACAGAAAATTTTGCCAGTCATGCAAGCAAAACTAAGTGCGTCCAAAACTAAGGTAACTCAGCAATCGGCCAGTATTTGTATTGAATACCAAATCAATTTCTTAAGGTTAGTAGTAAAAGCGCGCTCTCTGTGTCATATCACCACTCTGAAAGCTGAATTTATCAAAACAAAGACGCTACGCACTGTTGACAAAAAGAATTTTTTTAGTTATTTGTATTTTTACAGCATTTTCAATAATACGAATGACCGAAGACACGTCAATTATATTGGTGCTATTTCAAACAAAGTGTTGCAATCCGTTCACAACAAATAAAGTCGCGAAAATGTCCTACCTTAGCTCCAGACGATTGCTATAATCACCAACTAATAAATATGCTAAGCTATATGTATTCGTTAAACAATGCAATGTTCAAATCTTCAGAGCACATCACTTTCAAATCCATTAAATTACGCTTCCTTCACAACCTCATTATGGAGAAATCTATAATGACCTCGGCTTCGTAGGGTTTAAAATGTCCACTTGTGACACTTATAACAATATTGATAACATAATTTGACCCAAAAAGTTGGCAAAATAGATAGAATCAGCACATCAAGTACCAGAAAGCCCCCGCTTTGATCAATGATATTACTTAAGTACCCATTTAGTATCAGGGTACTCGTGTTCAATAATACTGTACCTCTTTCCTGTACTTTTCTTCGAGAGTAACTGTTTCCGTCGACTTCGAATTCAGTTGATCCTGCAAATCCTTTACCTAATATTGGGGATAAAGAATCAATCAACGTTATTAAAAGCGCTTTACCATAAGGAAAGGACGTATACACGTCAACAAATTACCATAACAGTCAGCCGCTCACGAAGTCCCGCTTTTCCCACTACATAATCCTCAAGACAATGAAAATAAGTGTGATGTCTCTGTTAAATGTCAGGTTACATAAAACATTTCTCTCATTTCGAAAATCAATTCTCCGCAAAAGTAGAGAATTACATAGAATAATGACATAAAGTTGATGCTTGCCTAAAGCAAAGACTAAACTTGCTTGCATAAAGCAAAGACTAAACTTGCTTGCCTAAAGCAAAGACTAAACTAGCTTGCCTAAACCCCTTGAATTTCTTCTAAATCTTTGAAACGCCTTGGTAACTGTTTTGTGGATTTTTACATAGCTTGGAACCAAGTAAAGATTCAAAAGCCCCCCTCCCCCTGTGGTCGCACTGTTGTACAAGAGGGAAGGTAAAACACGACACGTTTAACTAGAGTCAATAGATGAAAACCTAGAGACATACCCTTTTGCTAGCGGCACTCAGCTTGCTTTGTATTTCGGATATTTGACTTTTGTAGTTCTGATGCTAGGTACGGGTGGAAAAAGATCAATGTACTGTCTTAAGAATATCCTTTGAAGAAAAGGTATAAAAACAGATCTCGAAGGGTTTACATTGGTGTTCATGCAGATACCTTTTAAATTCTAATAACTTACTTTCCCGTTCTCCGTTAATGAAAATATACAGTCACATATCAATAACATTTCACAGTAGACTGTTATTCACATGAAAATTTATGACATGAAAGTCAAAAAAATTCAATGGCTTTCAGTTTTTCCCTAGAATTTTCAATTTCATTTTTTTAGCTCTCTGACGTTGTTCAGACTTCTATGAGTTCACCCGATCTTACATCGATTCATGTATATCGTATTTTGTCGAAACGCTGTAAGATGACACGTCTCCAAAAGACAAGACTCCTTCATGACTGATTTCAAATTCAGATAAACTCACTTTCCCCTCATCAGCACCTTACAGACCATGTTTGCTTTAAGTTACGGTATACTTCGATGGTGGATTGGTTTTATTTAAAGATTTCAGATCTAAAGTTTTATATTGAAGTATGAGCAAGAGGATGAAAAGTTAGCCAAGAAGTCACGGCCATCATCAATTTCTTTGACACGCTTCTAAAACGTCAGTAACTGAACAGAAGGGTCCTTCTTCTACAGGGATACATTTCTAGTAAGCCCCTCCCTTGTATATACCACTGAGATCGAGTTGATCTACTTAGCGCATACTCCAATCATAAACAAAGTATGATCATATGAGTCAAAAAGTACCATTACAGATTAATATTTACGTCGAAACCAAGACCCGTACGTTCCTGGGATATACGTATATTTACTTCTGTACTCATATCACAAATCTTGCGGTGAAATAACTAAGATCCCATATAAAGCCTTACATTGAAGCCACAAAGTAGAGTCCAATTATGTTTATGACCAATTTAGGAGTTTCCGTATCATACTCACATCTTCTACTGACATCTTCGCTTCCTCCTTCAATGACTTAATGTGGTCTGCCTGATGAGCCAGCTGTTGACGTAAGAACAAACTGTGAAAGTCATTGCTCCCTGGACACCACTTAGTTCTTCACAGGTGAACATCAACATCCACCTCTACGCAGTATAGGATCAGTCCCTCTACACCATGTGATTTGGCCCTCGGATGAATACCATCGCACTGAATACTCAAATCACATCACACAGAGAGGCTTGTCTCCAAAATTGGCTAGAGCAGGATGTCATTGTCCACCTCTGGCCGATTTGTGGCTACTAGAGGAATCGAGGAAGAGAGGAACTGTAGAGACTAGAAGAACAGAGTGTGATATCATATGTTCTTCCTAGCTCAGGTAGTAACAAAGACACCATTCGAAACCCACTGGTGCAATATTACCTACTTTTCTAATTTCTTTTAAAATTGTCCATTTCAAATTCCTCCAGTCCCAATAAACATAAATTGCGAAATGGAACAAAACATACATTATTTGTGACTAATGCACAAGAACTGAAAGTTATAAGACGAGTCCGTTAGTTTTTCATCTCATTGTAAGTGTAACATATGGGGGAAAGTCGCACATTAGCAACATTCTCAGTTGAAATATTACTAGTTGAAATAGTATCCTTAACAAACTGGTAGGGAGACGTTTAGTTAGGTAGGTGGACGGGAAGGTGAGTAGATAGGTACCTAGGTAGGTATGAAGATAGGTAGGTAGGCAAGTGGGTGGTAAGGTAGGCAAGTGGGTGGTAAGGTATGCAGATAGGTAGGCATGAAGATAGGTAGGTAGGCAGGTACTTAGGTAGATAGGAAGATAGGCAGGTTGGTTAGTCTATTGGTCCGTTGGCTGGTCTGTTAGTCGGTAGGTGGGGAGGGAGGTAAAAACGAATTACGTCGGTAGGTACGTTAATATCCAGGCACGTTGGTAAGTAAGTAACAGCGGTGCCGAAGAGGGGCATGTAAGGGCACTCCCCTTACTAACACTCAAACAGAACTGTAAACTTAACATGATAGCAAGGTCCTATTCCAACCAAACATTCGGTTACCTGCGCATGTGTATCCTTATTTTTACTTTCTAGGGTGGTAATATGATCCCTTAGTGTTTTAATAGTATCATGTCTGTCCGCAACCTACAACCAAAGAAGCAAATTAAATTCAAAATGATTACTAACGGCTCAATCAAAACAATTTCTTCATGTGTAAGGGTTATAGGGAATGTCCTCTCAGCCCTAAGACATACGCTCTAAAGGACATGCCATAAAAGAGATACCTTACAAGTTTTCAATGTCACTTTATGGAAAATATCTTACGGAATCAATAAAGAAACCCATGTAACGGTGTCTATACTTGAGCCTCGCTTACCACTATAAATTCCATACAAATTTCAAAAGTCTGAATTTTATAGCCCAAGACAAATTTCTAATATCAAATTTTCTAATATGATGAAACTTAAACTCTTGTCATCCTTTACCCTGTAAAGATTAAACGCTCTTGCCTTTGGTTAATTCTCCCTTTAGTCGGGAAATTAATTGCCAAGTTGACGGTGATATCGTTTAAAGACGAAGCTAAATGAGATACAAAGTGATAAAGCAGAGAAGAAGATCACGGAAAAGAGGCACTGCGACAACGCAACAAGTTTATTAACATGCAAAGTGAGGAAAAGGCAGGATAGGTACAAAGGAACAAACTCAAATGAGAAAAGTATCTGATGGACCCAAAATGATTACTTAAGTATAGAGGTGGAAAAGAAGGACACAACATGTCCTGGAATTACAGACTGAAAATATGCCGAACATTTTAAATATAAAGCAGTATGTGGTGGTTTACACCATTAATCATCAGGTATCAGGTAAAATAAATTCAAATCAGGTAAAATAAATTTTAAATTTTTAAATGTTTGTGTATAAAGTCAAATGGGCACAGAATTTGTTTCAAGCGACATTTTCCAATCAAGTGGTGGGCATTTTTAACCTGGAAAATTCTACCTCCGATTCTCCACGTAGTTTAACAAACGATAAGGATAGGTCTTTTAAAGCAACATCTATTAAGGTTCCCATATAAGGCTACAGAAGCCCTCCCGCCTTTAAGACTTTGGGTTGATGTTTATCAGCCCGTCTCCAGTTGAAACACCAAAAGAACTACATAAGGCTAAAATCACCTCTCCAGCGAGGGCATCCCTCCTCTCATCATACTGGTGTCTAACTTGCTGTATTTCAAATTGCAATCTTGTGATCTAAAGTGAGAAAGCGTAAATGTATACTGGTAAGCATCAGTTTGATAACAAGGAACCAATCTTAAAATCAGAAAAGAGAATGTCTAGATTAAACATAAACAAACACCCAGATGTACGAGCGGGTTTCGCGAGACTGTGGCGTCAACCCTTCACAAGTGACAGGGCATGTAACAGTAGCTCGTACTAGAGCGTCTAAAATTTATGATTTGAGGTGACTGTCCAAGGCATTCTTCCTGACACATTTTCCACTGGCCCTGACCACCACAACAACGTCTTAAAGTGGAAAATAGGGGCAATAATTCAGTGATAGGTTTCGTAATGAGAATATTGCAGCAAAATCATATTAAATGCAGCAAAACTATTGTGACGTCCTGAACTTAAAGCGGCTTTTCTTCTTGTTTCCATTAAGTAAGAATAAATATTTTACTACGTTCTATTGCATTGCAAGATGAACTTTAAATACAGTTGATCCATGTTTTCAAAACGGTCTTGCTTCAAAATTGACCTCGAACTTTCAAGATTTGAAATTGATGTAAAATTAACTCTTTTACTAAGGACTATGTGTTTCATGCTGGGCAATAATTGCGTATTCTATTGATATTAGCACTCGTACCTCAAACCCCTAGTGTAAGTCTTTAGATAACGAGCATGTTAAGTATCCCCTATTCTCAAAAAGATCAATTCGCGTTTCATCTTTTGGTACATTTATCAAGCATTATCACATCTTAAGATGGTATTTTTAAAAGCAAAACAGGTAATGAGTCTGAGTTCAAATTACGTGGCAAAAAAAGATTAGCTTTTATCCAAACGTCATGTTTCATATCAAAATAACACGAAGGTAAATATCAGCTTGAGGGTCATCAAATTCCAACATGAACGTGAAATTCACGCTTAAGACTTTTGTTGTTAGTGTTTTGACAAGAGAGGATCCGAATGATAAATTTGAAAACATACTAGAAAAGTAGAAACTTACGCCCGCAACGGATCTTTCTGTTGACGTGAGGCAAGGTATAATTACTATCTAGCTCTTACTTAAGCATGTAATTTGATGTCCGTCATAAACGACATGAAAAAGTATCTACGCTCTGAGTGGGATTAGGAGGTAAACAAATACAGTTTTTATGATCTTATTCTTCTCAAAAGCTAACGAGGCAGTAGAATCAAAATGCTAGGCATGCCGACAATTATGTAACTCCACCGCAAATTACCTAATGTACAGTACGATTCGGGGTTAATAACCGTCCCCAGCAATGTAACGGTACACTGATTGTTTATGAACGTATAAGGACAAAATATTGTCACATTTCCAACCTGTAATGTCAAATAGGAGCACTTTTAAGTCACACAAGGGCGTCCTAGAGTGTATTTGATAACGTCTCTATCTCTTGTAACTTGCCTTTTTGGAGTATTTCGCTTTAATAGTAAATACTGGAATATTATATGCACTAGTAAAATAATAAATAGGTCACTAATGGATAATAACAACTTGCAAGCAGACAGTATTATAAAATTGAGATTCCCAGGAGTAAATGCTATTTTGCGACTAATTTTAACGAAGAACAAAGTGGTTATAATAGTAGTAAAGTTTGGTTAATAACAAGGACCTTGAAAAGGATTGTGGAGCCTCTTTATCAAGACGAGTAATTAATAAGAAGAAAACTTAAAATCGAATCCAGACATCTTCAAAAGACGAAAAGCTTTTGTGGGCTCTTTATTTGGCCACCTTCAACTGTTCTTCATCGCCTCATCATTTTTCCAAGTATATGTTTGTCAAACCGAGGAAACGGAATAGTTGTGACTGTAGCGGGTGATATCCGATCAAGGCCAAACAATCCGATGATTGTCATCTCTAAGCATGGGTGATACATTATTGTATTCAGTCAATTTCAGTCAAGTATCAATCAATTCATCCAAGAAAAAAGGGTCAAAACAAAGAGCTGAAGTAGGTTTTGATAAATCCTTTGATACGATCCCTTGCCATGGCGAAAGACAACCAAACGAGATAAAGGTAATTACTGAGCCACGTTATGTTGGAATCTTGATCTAGTTTCACTTTCGTCAAGCCACAAGTAGTAACATGTGGGCTGCCCACTCGCAAAGAGGCTTTAATGAAGTTGAAAACAATATACTAATATCTGTTTATCATAGATCACTTATTTATCCAAGGAAAAACTTAAAGGTTTAAATTATGTGCAACTTCATCTTGAAGAGGTTTGCGAAATTACGTCATCTGCAATATGGTGACATTTATCAGTACGTACGGATTTTAAATTTCACTTTTTTTCTTTACTTAAGGACATGCAACATTTATTCCCTATCCATGTTATGTCATGCAAATGTATCCCAGACAGGCGAGAGGATTATCTGTATACATCATGAATTAGTTATCTGTTAATTTTTCCTTTTGGTCATTTGGCAATTTATAGACTACTTGTTTAGTGTAATAACTACATAACGTACGGTCACCCAGCTCATAGTAGGTTCTTCTTATTACACAGCTGTACCGTGATGAAGAGATGAGGAAACCTTACTACCACATTTCAAACGTAACTGATATGAGTAAAATTCCGTACATGATCCCATAGGCTGTACGCTGATTCTCATTTTCATAGCTTTACCTATGGGAAGCTGGGTCATGGAGATCTCCCTTCCGATTTTTTTGTCGCAGAAATCTTAGAGCAAACAGTGTAAGTGTGGCCACTAGTTATAGGAAATTAAGTTTAGGACGAGTCCAGCAGTTCAAGGACCTAATTAAAAAGTTCAGGATCAGCAAACAAAGCTCGTTAAACAATGTTGGATTACATATATTGAAGATATGTTCATTCATAACAATGTATGGGTGTGTAAGCAAAAAATTCCAATAGCTGTTTTCCCTACAATACAGCTTTTCTAGGAATTGTGAACATCTGGAAGGGGCGAGGGGAGCGGTTGCCCCCTTAATAATTTTGATTTTAAATTTTAAAAAGATCAATAAACTGTAACTAAACCATAAATATATAACACAAGTCGATAGTTTATGGAATATTTTTGACAATTCCACAGTATATTCTACATTGAACCAAAAAATGGCAAGGTCCTTTTTCACAGGTTAAAATTAATCTTCGCCTGGTCACACTCTCCCCTTCTTGTTGATTTTCAGTCATCTACTGCTTTAGTTTTCAGTTTATTGTATTCGTGGGGAACACTAAAACACCATGACAGAACTCTTCCTACCTTTCAAAGAAGTCAGTAACACAATTTTCCCTTAACTCGCCAACCATGTCAACTGTTCAAGTTATCAATGAAGTTTGCACCTTAGTGCCTAGATTAGCGAGGGTTGGTGAAACAATAAATCCAAACCAACAGCTATTAAGGTACTTTCTGGAATACAGATTGCTGCAAAGCTTCAAAGTGAAGCAGATTTTGTTTTCCGGATTTCAGGGGGACAAAATTGTACATTAGTCAAGTATCTATTTGCGGGTGGCGCTTAATAGAAGGAAATCCCCTGGTTGGGAAGTATTTTTGGCTCGTTTGCACAAAAAAAGACTTACTTGTTTCCATCGAAGAGTTCTAAAACAGCCAAAAAATCGTATTTTCTTTTTATCTTGTGTAGAATTTAATTCCCGGAAATTCTGGTGAGTCAAGTAGTGTGTTAGTCGTAGCAATATAATCTCTCTGCACAAGCCGTTTCATGCCAATGATTTACACTTGTGCGACGCGTGTACAAACAAATATTTTTGACCGTACAACTGGTCACACAATTACAGTGCACGTTTAACCATAATGTTTGAAACACTTCCAACGGAGATATCGGCAGGTAACAGTAGTAGTTTCGTTTGGCGTATCACACCTCTAATCTAGTGTGGTCAAGCCATCACTTAAAAGCGTCCCTATCGTTCGGTAGTCCAAAGTTCGTTAGGCGCCCTTCAATACGGCCAGAGGGCAGCGTAACACAATATGGTCCATGTCTTGCTCCTCCGTGCTGTATCTAGCTTCCGCAGATTAGACCTCTAAAACTCAAAGTTTTCTTTTAATCATACACAAACTTCTTAAATTTATGCCTCTCTTAACTAAGCAACATGTCCAACACCCAAATATCACTGAAAATGCACCTTGAAAAGAAGAGTCGTAATTTGCTAGAACAACTTTACTTCTAGTAAAGGCATGTACTTGATTGCTGGTAAAAACCCACTGTCGTTCAGGGTCCACAAATAAAATGTGATTTTAAGGTGAGTTTTGGAACTCACCCGATAATTTTGTTGTCAAACATGAGGATCGTGGATCGTCAGGAACACAGACTAGAGTGACGTAGGTAAACTTTTAGGTAATGTAATGATCTCTCACAAACGTAATGGATCCCGTATAGTGACGTGTAATTATACCGTGATTTTCACTTACGACAATCTATGAAAACCTTGAAAGCTTATGAAACGTTTAAACGAGTGTGCACACATACATTTTCCGCTGTCCTTAGATATGCTAGGCAGCGTAAATCTGTTATCGGCCAAACCAGGCCGTGTTATTGTCCATTTTAAAACGGAAAGATGACGTCATAATTTGGGTTTCCGGGCAGTGATTCCGATGTCCCCTTGATACCAATGTAGTTTTCCTGACTGCAAGTCACTCCCTTAATCTCTACTACAAAGGGGCTACTTTTAATTTCCGTTTGTATTTTAACTTTACGAAATATGTACAGCATGATATCCTTACGAATTCTACAAACTACTACGGACATCCTTTGCATAAATATCATTGTTGCAGAGTCAGTCAGTGAGTGGAAATCGTAATTAATCCCCTTCTCCCCCTACCCATGCGCTGCATAACATGTGAACATGAACACGTCACCCAAACCTAGGCTAGAAATATGATGATTCCATAGTGATGAAAAGCCAGGGTTATTCATCGCATCATGTGACTGGTCAATTAGAGTATGGGCACCTATCTCTAGTTTCTTAGAGCGGTAAGCTCACAGTCCATCTAGAATTTGGCATCCCGGGGGGGGGGGGGGCATTTTGAAATTACGCCATTTTATCCTCAGTAAAATTCAAGTCTCTAGCTGCGGCTCATCAAGCACAGGAATCTCATTAAGCATACTGAGACTATCACACTGACATTATGCGGACACTGACACTGTTGCTATCGTGCTATAATAAAAATATACAGTTGCATACTAATGTATTGTTTTCCTTGTTGTCAGGTTGGGTGGGGGCGTTTTCAAAATTTTTGACTGATAGTAGGGCGATGCCGGTAACAAGGTTAAGAAACACTGATCTAGAACGTCTGTTTCCTCAATTTTCCATGAATGTTTTTAGGTAATGGCATTTGACGATCGAAGAGAGGTATGAATTTGTAAGTTAATCTATTCTAAATCAAAAGCAATACGAAGATGGAATTACCTCAGCACTTGAGTCCGCAATTTGTTGTTTTAGTGAACTTGCTTCATTCTCTGCTTCGAGAAGTCTTGTTCGTCCTCTTTCAACCTGAGAGAAATATATGGTCAATTTGATATGAATTGATTGTATATCTATTCGACCTCCTGTCATTAAGGGATAAGAGCGCCTAAATTTTTATAAACCACACTGGAAAGAATCCTCCCGAAGAGAAAATCTAATCGTATAATTGGATTCGATAAGATACTGGAGAAATAGTCAACATCAATACTTGAATTGTTGACCGACACATTTACGGTGTATTTTCTACCAAATGAGCTACGCGAAGTCCACTGAAACATACTCTGTTTCCCTAGTCACTATATCAGCTCCCAATCCTCTACTGACGGACATCGACATACAGCTCAATGCAATGTTAGAGACCATCCTTAATGCACCATGTGACTTGACGACCAAGGATGATTAGCCATCCGGCCATCAATTTGCCAAAGCACATTGAAAGTTGCAAGGTATTATCTAGAAGAAAGGATCTGAAATAATCTGATTTGATCACATGCTGGAGAGGCAGAAAATCTGTCAAAACCGCGACTAGAACACATGACCAAGACATTCACGGTGGGTTCTACCGATTTCACTAGGCGCAACCAAATTCTATAGTTTAATAGAAGAAGCAGGTACTACAAGTATGTGATAAGAAAAGTGGAGAGAGGAAATATTTAACTTTAAGAGTTACATGCCACGATATTGAGTTTTGAAAGCTATTGCAGGGAACAGAAGTGTAACAACATACAAAGTGAAAGATAGAACTTTCATCGTAGTTCTAGGGCTTCCACCAATACATCATCCATCATGGACAAACCTGTATCTAATAATAAATAATAAGAATTCCTGGTTCTTGTACAGTAAAATAATTATTTCTCTAGGTTGGCAAATTGTCACAAAAGCCTCTGATTTTCTGTCATATTTATTCTTTAATTTTAAGAGTGCTTTTAAATAGCGTAATACTCCCGTTATGGTCCAAAATAAACGCCGTTTATTAGCTATAAGAATTTTGAAATATAAATACTTTACAGTTGAGTCTTAAAAGGTATTTATATTAATTTGGCCAATTTATGAATCGGGGAATCTCACCTAAGACAATTTTAAAGCAGGCCAAAAAAACTAAACTAAATGTTGACCTCGTGATTTCATACAAGGTACTAAAACTGGTAGACGTCTACAGAACACGTGTACACTGCCATGTCGATTGCAATCTGCCAGCTTATACACCTCCTTGAATTCTTACAGGATGAGCGAAACTGACTGAAACATCGTGTGAACAATGTAGCTAACATATCTCAGTTTTTGCTCACAAACTATTTAAAACTAGGGAAAGCCTGTAAATAAATCATGGCGATTTCTAGAAATAGTAGGAAGATTAAAACTCTCCCTGTCTCCTCACCATTTAATCTGAACGTCAAATAGTCCTCTTTTTATTACTTCTTGCATATCTAAAATTCAAAGGCCTTCCCTTATATCAATATCGACAGTAAGATCCCATTTTTTAGATTTTTAAAACTCAAGCGGACGATATAATTAAGGAGTATCAAACACTAAATACCTCAGCAAGATGCGCTTCATTCTTCCTCTTTAACAGTCGAATCTCCGATTTCAGATCGTCAGCAATGTCATCTTTGTCTCGATCCTAAGGTGAGTATTATGACTTGAATAAATGAATTCCCCACAAGTTCACAGGGTCTGGGATTAACGTTATGAGTTAAGGAGGCATCTATGTAGTTTACAAACTGCATATGGCAGCCCGCTATCAACAGGGGTTCATTCGGGTCCACGCCTACTCATAAATTTGATACAGCACTTAGCACTTAAGTATTTATTAATTGCATACTCTAATTGTCCCCACGCACCACCCCACCCCCCGTATCAGCGTAGCTAGTTACGAGACAAGTATACGGTATTTTACAAACCTGGTAAAATGTATATTTCATCGTACGGACACTTAACGAGCGAAAAGTATTTTTGTAACCATAAATGTAACATCTGATCAATCAGTCAATGAGAAAGCAGGCGGTGGTGGTAGCCATAACATATTTGTCTATTCAAGTCCCTGTGACTCAATTATTTCAAAACATGGCCTATAAAGATAGGCATTGTTGATATTGTTGAAAAGCTATTTCAAACTCCCCCCCCTACCCCCCGTTTAACGTCCTCTATTCCCACTCGTCTCTTATAACACCTTACAACTGAACATGTTCTGTCCATTCTACAACACTCACGGTTTACGTTTACTCACGGTTGCAAACAACATCAGTTTCATTTTTACATCTTTACTTACTGTTCATGTACGTACTGTTTTAAAACAATTTTAAAAATCGGTCATAGTTATCTGGAGCGCCCTACACACCTCCAATTTTCGGCCTTGGGTCATAATCTAGAGGCAGTCTAAATGTTGTTGTTGATGGATTTATCTAATTTAAATTTTCATTTCTTAAAACTACTACCGGCCCAGTGTCAAGGCATATCAAATTCGCCATACATTTGAGTGCTTTGCAAGGATTTTTTTTCGTTTAAAAGGTTCAAAAAAATCCGCCTTTTCAGAGAATATTTTACTTTCTACCATTTTCAGCACCCTCTTAATCTTTCAAAGCCATTTCGTACTTCCTCGGGTTAAGAGTCTCATGATATACTAAAATTGCAGAAGTGGTTTATGATATTTTAAACTACTTTGGCTATCAGTCATATCTAAATCTATTTTCTAAAGCTCACAATGTACTTAGAAAATAGAATAAACCACATTTGTACCACATTAAAAACTTGAATTCTTCTTGGTGTTATTATTTTGTTTTACAATTAAGGTGGGGGAGGGGAGGAAAGTATTAAGAATTCTTTCTATTTGAATGGTCCATTATGAACTGTAGAACTGAACTTCTTTTCCAAAATTTTGAGTTCATCCATTATAATCATAACTGCTTTACTATTAATTCCAATGATTACATCTTTTTAGGTAAAGGTAACAGTATACCATCCCACTTTCCCCCAACAAAATTATTGTAAACATCCTTGAATAAATTCTATCAAAAAGTTGAAAAGTATAGTTTGAGTATGACTCGGCAAGAAAAACGCCTCACCTCTGTTCTTAAGCTTTTCCTTTCCAGCATTGTGATCGTTTGATTTTTATCATTAACTTCGTGCATCCGTAACTCGAGAGCACTTGTAATATCCAAGACTTCGCTTTCAAGTCCTGCTATAGTTAAATCCTTCTCTTTGATTCTATCTGAGAAACTTTTATTATGTTCCCTAGCTAGTTCCAGGTCATTCCTTAATTTCATAATCAGAACATCCTTGTGAGTTAAATCACCACTATCTAATTGCTGCTTGGTTTCCAACGAACTGACGTCACCTACAGAAAAACACCAACGAAATATTCACATTTATGCGGGTGAACACTTGAAAGAGCTGTTACAATAGCGTGTGCATGAGCAAAGCTGATGATGAAATATACATGAAATACACAGAAAATATACTACTATCACCCTCAGACACATGAAAATCTCACCGTTCCGACATCATTGGTGTCTGACATCGTGCCTTTACCTCATTGAACCAAACAAGTAACAACGAGAACCTGTGATCTGGCAAAGGAGGCATTTGCTAACGACATTCGTGGTTCAATTCAAGATTTTGTCGTCATTCAGATATTGCTAGTGATATTATTTCCAATGTAAGGTGGGAAAGCTGCGACAGGGATTGTCACTCCCACTTTGGCGTCTATCGCCATAACAGACGGTGCTTCAGCCGAGCAGTCAATCAGGTCTAGGACGCATTATCCATGGTCAATCCTGACCGACAGAGGCCTGCTACTAAGGTGGGAAAGTAGGTAGGTGTGAATAAGCAGCACGAACTGCAGTATCCTTGCCTTTTATCTGCTCTTTAAATTCCATGGAAGTTCACGGTAATATATATCCACACGAACCATCGATTAAGTTCCTAATTTTCGTAGTATTCCATTCTTGCGCTGACAATTGTCTTGATTAAACAAACATCCAGCAGTTCTGCACCCACAGACCGGTTATTGTCCAGTTCATTTCTCTTTCTATTGGCACGCTGGCGCCTACAGAATATTAATATCTGTACAACAGATTTTTTTGTTCTACATTGTATTCTGTGGTTAATAAATGCAGTCTCACCTTATTTTCATCTGAACAATCTTGCAAAGCAACGACAATCGTTTCAGATCCCTAAATTATGCATTTCCCAATACGGAAAAAGGTACAGACGAAAACCCATGAAAAGTTGTTAAATCTGGGTGATGACATTGACTTATCGTCTATAATGTATGGTTCTGTGTTTCGAGGATTGACGCAGATAAAAGCATGATGGAAATGTTTTATGTTTCTTTTCGTTACCTTTTTGTACGAGATAAGCGAAAAAAGGGCGGAAAGGTTGTGGTATGTGAATATCCTACAAAAAAACACAAACTCGTCTATCACGCTCACTTTGCCTCGTATTATTGACGGTGGAGACTAATTAATTACCATCGCTATAAAACTGTGATCACATGTAGGAAGATAGGTCAATAAATCAAATAAAATATAGAAGTAAAAGTTACCAGATTACAAACATCAACTGAGCAATACACGTTTCAAGGTTTGGACTTCCAGTATCACAGGGTGGAAGGCAATCAATATTTTTGAGCAAACAAGTGCAAGTTACATTCATTCAAGGGATTTACAGTAAACTCTTCATTTCATGACTATCCAACCTCGCTAGCTTGAGATGTTTTAATCCAGACGTGTGTAAACAGCATCGGTTTTCATCCTTAAGCCTGAATTGAAAAATATGTAGTACGGGGGGAAGGTAGCAGCTATAACCTGTGTTATTCCATGAAAACAATACACCCCAGTGCTATAACTACTTGAACAAAAAATAAGTAAATATGTTTCATAAATCTGTGCAATAGTCATCTCGATCCACTCGATAAGATGCTCATGCGTATGGACGTGATTCTACAAGTGAGCTGACTTGATGAAAGTTTCAAACACACTTAAGTAGCAAAGAACCCGTTCCCTTAAAATAAACTTCAAATATAGGTCTGAGCAAGTCTTTTTCCCAAAGCAAAAAGTAGGCCTACAGATTTTCATAGGTGGACGTACACGATTTCAACCAATAAATGGAAGGAAACCGTAAATAATAATAAAATAACACTAGCTGCTAAAGGGAACGTCTCGGAACCCACAGTCTTCAATGAAATGTAGTGTCACAGCTGCAATCGTACGAAGATTCCTCTGCTAAGACTTTCCACATGTTGATTATCATGGACTAATTTGAAAACTCTGTTGAATTTAATAACACTCCACTACATCTTGCACCTACTTGATCACTGTTTATGAAATAACACTACGCCACGACGAAGTATTTCCATGCAGTTCAAACCTCATCAACAAATAACTTTGATTTATCGTAAACGAGGTAATTAAATTCTTTGATAATCTAAACTCTGTACAATTAAAACCTGACTCTTGAATAGTTGTGCACTGTGTTGTGTCTCCATGGTTCTACTGCCAATTTCTAATAGTTTTAGGGATACCGTGTAGAACGGAGAAGCTATCGTCTTCCGTAGACAGATTAGGAATTTAGAAACTGAGTAAATTTTACGCAAAACTTCTCTCGTTCCGCAATGTGATTGGTTAAATGATGTCATTTGATTGACATGCTGAGCTGCTGTATTAGAAACTCCCTGACATCGCAACCACTTACACAAGTAACGCACAATTTGTATATGAACGCCTCAAAAAAGTCAACATACCTCTCTCTTTATCACAATGGTCACCAGAAGGTATTGGAAGGACTCGCAATGCGAACCAAACATTGCAGAAGCTGCTTCACTTGTGATCACAGAGTCGCAAAGAAATTCTTTTCAACTGATTCTGACTCTGCAAGTAATGTTAACCAAGCCTTACAAGAAACATTCAATGTAAAAAAGTGGTTTAAGTGCACTGGAAATATTTCTATCAAAGTTTGTCTTACACCTTCGAAAAACTTATGGAGACGCTTAAATTTTCGTACAGAATACTGATTACCTTTCATCGAGTCTACGACTTCGTCTCGGTGAGCCACCCTATCGACGAGTTCATGGTGGAGCTTTTCTTTGGCATGCATTTCTTCCCCCAACTTCTTAATGATATCATCTCTTGCCGCTAACTGTCTCTTCAACTCGCCGATGTGGTCATTTAATCGCTGTTCGCTGTCGTTCCTATAATTGCAAAAGATAGACGTGATTGTAAACTCAAAAGAATTAAACTGTAATTAACACTAAGGTGTACCGACGAAAACCATAAATAAACAACAGGGGGCTGAAGCTAATGCAATGTCAATGCTCTAAAATACCAGTTGCTATTACATAGGTTTTAAAAAATCGAGAAATTGAATAGCACTGACAAGCAACGTAGAGATAGCCCGTAATAGAGCCTAGCCTACTTCTATTAAAAATATTGACTTAGCTCATGGCGCCTGCAGAAATGTAGATAAAGGGATGGTAAATGCGACAATTTCGATCAGTACGCAAAAGTGTAGCTCTGAATAAAAAAGCTCGTCCTTTCAAGGAATGGCATAAAAGCAATGTGCTAGCATGCGATTTATCATGTTCACTTATCATTTACTGTCAGCGTTATCACAGAATTCTGATCTCAAAATTCTCTGAGTGTTTCAAGTCTTCCATGACATTTTGGCCTAATTTCCCTGAGATTTTCTGACATGAAAACACACCCACAGTTCACTATCTTAACACTTAACAACAGAATTGTCACTATATTTCAACTCTCCTTGCTCTTTGCAAATTATCTGATGAATTTCCCGTCAGTTTTGCAAAACAATCAGTTTCCCATGAGTCCTCTTTCAGGATCTGATTTCCTGGAGCAACCCAGGTTCTTCAGATAAGCGACAACCTAGTTTTTTTAATTAAGAGGCTTATAAAATGAAAATTCATGTGTAGGAGACACCATGCAAGATAGGAATTACTACTTCAATTGCGCTTACAACAATTTCGTAGCAGAAGTTACCTCTTGTGTCCAATCATTAATGCTTTCATGGAATTTAAATTGTTTGTTTGTAGTGCTTGCTTAGTGAGATTCGGTAAATTCTAGTATATTCAAACCCTACATCAAGTAGGATGTCTTTCGTGTACATGCGCAGTGGCTGTTTAAGACACGCAAACAACTCGTAAAATGTAAAAATTAACCAAAATTAATTCGTGGATAAACGCTTATACTTGACATCCACGACTTTGTCCTCTGACGTAGCACGTCGGTTGGCATCTAGGTCTACATCAAGGACTACTGATGCAAGATTTACCAGACATCAGACTATCCCATCTGGCAGTAAAAAGTAATGGCACGATTTCAAAATTTTGGACAAAGTCAACTATTATGTTTCCTGTCTCGTATAAAGAAAGACGTAGAAAAAAAATAGTTTAAGAATGGGCCTGCAACGGTTTAAAGTACTTTCGCTGCATGCCTCGAATAAACAACTAAAGTCTATATTCTTGCGTATATATGGATATTACCTGGTATTTTTTACACCCAGTAATACACATATACTGATTAGGAACGATAACAAGTTACTGATGCAACGTGTTTATCTATGTCGGCAAATTGACCTTTCGGAGGACTTGCCAGTGAACCATTTTGGTGGATCATCATGATCTTCGCTTAAGTAATAATCTCTCAGCTTAGAAGAGTGTTAGGATCATATTTAATATCCTTACTTTTTGTAACTGTCTGCTGAAATGGCAACGTTTAATGAATGTTGAAACTACACTTGAATAAATGATATATATATGTTGTACCACCACCTGTAAAACATAGAAACAGTTGCACTAAAAGGTTTATTAACGGCAACTATGTTTAACGTTGTTTTCATTTTTTTGTTAGGATTTCTCTGCCTCTTTCTCCATAAGAGACTATTTATTAAACGTAAGAAACTTGGTCTACTAGGACCATTGCTTCGTCTCCTATAAAAGCAAATAATCGATATCATAGTAACAGGAAGGTTATTCCATGACCGATTATCAGTGATGTTCCGAAATAAGTTACTCTTTGGACAAAGTTACGCTAAAGTCGACTTTGAGTTATCCTCCCAGTGGTAACACGTAAATCACTAGTCTCATCAAACTTGAATGCGACTTCATATCAACAATAAAAGTGAGTCTTAACATCGATATTGTGCCGTTTCTAATAAGTACTGCTCAGCAATATAAAAGATTTGAAAATGCGTTGCAGCAAGAACTTGTAGTGACAGAGTAAAATGTGTTTTGAATTAAGTGCAGTGCTCCTTTGTATCATTCTTTGCAAATGTGATTGTTTACTAGCAGTGTGTCAGCCAACTTGTAGCTGATTGCTTGCCACCAACAAGTTCACTTAGGGTTAGAGATAGCGTTAGAGTTAGGGATACGGGTTATTGACACCCACTCAACTACAAGTTCGCCCAGTGTATCTTTGTCAGATTTAAGCCAAAGGAGTACCATGGTTCAGAACAGTGATTCAAACAGAATTGGCAATTCGGCCTTAAATACTAAAAGAAATGAAAGTCCTAAGTGAAGAGTTATTGAATACATATACTGATTTTACGTACAATTGCTTGGGTTGTGTGATTGTTGCAAAGTCTGGGTAAAGACTCTCAATAGACGTCGTCTTCAATGTCACCTGTGTAAACTGGAAGATAGGAATGTGGCCTGATAAGTATGATACAGATAACACCTTCCTGTTACATACCAAGACTGACATGCCTAATAACCCTGAACAGTGAAAAAGATCACAGATCACTACTAATATCACTTTCCTGTCAAGCTCCTTCTCTTCTTCTGCAGAGAACATCCCCTGCATTACCATATCATTAGATAATCAACTATGTTTACATTTTCAACTTATGAGGGCTTGATTTGAGATGCTGTACTCCTTCCTGTGGAGTCAGTGGTCAATTTTCCATGCACTTCCACAAGATTACAATTGGCAAATACATAATTATTTCTTGGCATGAAGGTTTGATATAGTAGACCACACCCTCATTGACCACTCCTTAAAACTGATCGAAATACCATTAGTTCTCAACACCTGAAATACTCAATATTTCAAACCAGGCTTTTTCTATAACAAATCCTTCATCCCAGATAACACTAGGCTCCTCAGGCATAAACACGATTGTAAATGCTTGATACCGTTGGCCATGAACACTATGAAAGGAAAGTTTACATCTGTAAATGATAAAGTCCTTGAATATATATCTATAACAGTTTCAACAGCTACAGTTCATGTAAATGGAAAGACCACAAACATAATACAGTATGGTTTTAGCAAAAGAGAACTCTCCTACTAAGAAAATAATAATTCTGGTGCTAATAAAAGCAACAGAAAAACATAGAGAATGGCTAAAAACTGGGGACTGCATTTGGGTAGTGAGGGTGAAATAAAATGTGGACTATTAAAATGACCATAAGCATATCTAAACACACAGGGGATACAAGCAGCGAGGACAAAAAGATATATATTTTTGGCAGAACTGGTTTACCAAACACACAC
>JAAAKL020003250.1:2080-23658 GCA_010016065.2 Carybdea cf. marsupialis auct. non (Linnaeus, 1758)
GTGTATGGGGGGTGGAGGGGGGGTGGGGGGGGTGGGTGGAAAAGGGGGGGGGGGGGGTGGGGGGGGGGGGGGGGGGGGGGGGGGGGGGGGGGGGGGGGAATAAGGTTAAGTGCCATTGACTTTTATAATTGAAAAGCAAATACACAAGGAAAACTAAGACAGTAAAAAATATTGGAGGGCTGGGCCCCTCACCCAGTTGTTTACGTAATTGAAGGGGATTGATCTTGACAGGCATCTTACCATGCTGTCACAATGCACCTCAGCCCTCGTTTTGTTATCCACTTCCTCTTTTATTTTCAGTGAATAAGCGATTGGCTTATTTGGAAGTTTTGGATCAGGTTGATTTCGGGATAACGGAGTCAGGGAGTAACTACGAACCGCTGTATGCCAAATTGTTTGGTGACCCATCAAGACATTTTGTAGAGGTATGTAGTATCGTTACCTTCCTTTCGCATTGGCTAGAGTCATACTTATCATAGATTTGTAAAGAATTGATAGGAAACACGTAATTAACTTACGAAGAATTGTAACGAAGATCATAGGCACGGAAAAGGATCGTAGGAGTGAAAAAAAGAAGAGAGAAACCCTTAACGAGCGTTCAACGCTGCTGGCCAAGGCACAATTGATCAGTGTACGACTGTGGCTATACACAAGATAGTTTGCAACAAGAATATACAAAGGATCGGATCCCTATGGCGTATAATGGAAGATCGATTCAAACAGCTATCTTTTATCTACAGCATCAACTTTCAAGAGCGTTTCGCCAACTTACGTAAAACAAGGGATACCAGTCGTAATAACTACAAGTAAAATATAAAATTTATGGATGCGTATTCACGATGAAAAAAAGAAGAAATACGTTCATTTTAAAATACTCTGAATAAAAGATTATAACGTAAGTTTGCAGTTCTGGATATTATTTCAGTAAAAATTAATATTGAGGGTAGAGTAATGACAATTCAACTCCCTTGGAGCAGTAGAATTTTAGAAACAAACTCTTTCTGTCGTCAGTTCGAAGCAATTTAGCTTTCCTGTACTTTGGATTTGTATGATACGACGTCAAAAACTGTCTCACTTTGGGAAAAGTTGTCAAATAATCACATATATTTATGGAGAAGTGTACTTACAGGCAAAACGGAACTAGCAGTGCAATGTTGGAGTACCTTTTGTCGCGTTGTGAGTTTTGCAACAATGGACACCAATAACAGAACTAGATTCGCTACAATTGCAAGATGCAAGTTGCGTAAGGACAGCCTCCCTGTGTTACCTGCTTAGTCTTACATGATCGGAAACATTCTGCAGTTTAATCTAAATTGATCTCAAGGATACTCTACTAATGCCGGTTGCTTTACATATGTATCTCTATTGATATAACACACAATGTTTACTATATAGGTGGGTAGTTTGCCTTTAAACTAACGTCTCAAGAGAGCGCTGGATTACATCACAAGGTCACTCGCGTAATAGCAATAACTGACTACCTTCTTAGCCGAATTACCACGTTCTAAGTTAACGTATGCAATACCAATCTTCGGGAGGTGGAAGTAAAGTAGACTTTGGCCCGATTCCAGGAGTACTGCCGTGTGTCTGTCGACGGACCATGTCTTATAACCATCTCTAAAAAATCTCTCTCAAGATATAAAGTTCTTTAGAAACATTATGAGTGGAGCAAACCCACAGTATCCGTGAACCAGTGTATAAACGAGGTTTATCTCATTGTCGTATGTGATATAGGACAGACTTAGTCCCATGTGGCGTATTTACCAATAAGCGAGGGCTTACGATCAACTGAAGTCTAACAAGGACATCAAGAGTGGAAACTTTGCTTTCCTTCCAAAACTCTTTAGTAAAACCTACAGATGAAGTAAAACTGATATAAATATCTAGGATATCTGGAAGTTTAAAAATTCGCAACTTTATTGACCTCGTAAGTGACACAAAATAGTGAGCATTGATACCACGGTTCTGAAATATATAGCGTTTTTAGTGTCCTTCACAATATGTTTCCTAGAGTAGTTCCTAAGGGGGTGCCGATAGTACGCCATCAATCTGCCTGTGCATGACGTTATTCAAAATAATCTTAATGCCTTTAGTGGCTAATGAAATCAGTTTGCGTATGATGCCGCTGTTCTTATGGCGAAGATAAAACACTCATGTATTTATATCAATACATGATATGATTATTACATCGAATTGAACATAACTAAATAAATGCAAAACTGTTTGCTTTCAAAAGTAGAACTATCTTCAATACAGTAGCTTCTTTACGTACTTGAAACTGTTCGAAATACTGTTATTTATCGTTTCACTAGTCTTTGCTCTGTAGTTCCTTCCATTGACAAATATGATGTGTGTTCACACGCGTGATCTTTGAACTTCTAGTGATCTAATTTTTTATTCACCGTACATCTTCCGTTTTGTTAGTGTACTTGGTTCTGTCCATGATACGGGTGCATGAAACTTTGTCAGGTTCGTAAATTTACTACGGTCGGACTCGTTCTTTAATCTTTCAGTGCTCATAGACTTTTTAAAATGTAGGTGCCACTGTAAAGAAAAATGGTCTTTTTCCTATTTACTTTCAAACGACTGTCTGGGTATGTTTTTCTTGCAGGGTGCCGTTTCAGATGAGCACTCCGCCATTTTTACACTGCTGGAATGGGCCGTTAGCAGATATCGGCACGGACGACACAGGGCCTTGGTTGCTGGGAAGTTAATATATAAACGCCATTTGCATGTTATGGAGGAAGTAAGTATATTTTTCGGCTCTATAGCCTCCTTGTTGCGCCCGACTGCTTTGTGTTATAACTCAGGGTGAATGGCGGTTCTTAACGATCAATGAAATTATAATTATTTGAGGTCACAGAGTGGCCAGGACTGTTAAAAGCTATTAAAGTCTCTTGGTATTATTGGAACCAGACAGATGCACTGCAAACGTTGGGAAGCCAACAATCTTGCAGAACAACAGAAATCAGCTGAAAAATATTCGATTAGCAGCACCTTTGTGTATTGAAATGTTTACATACTGAGTTTGAATATTCCTGTGCATAGTATGGGCTTTTAAGAAGTACACTTTTGACAATTAATTTCGCATGTTGCCTTTGTCATTCCTGTTCATGTATGTGGAATCGTTCAGAATTTACAATAAACCTCTTTATCTTTCTCAATAAGAGAAGATGTAGATTACCAGAGTTTTTTTTATAAATGCTTAAAGAAATCTTCTAGGATTACCTAGATTACGAGATCCATTCAAATTTTTGGTTTGACAGTTTGGTTACCCCGAACCACTTATGAAGCTCCCGTGCAATAAGGTGGCTTTGACTTTCTTCCGTAGATAATGCTATGTTGCAAACTTGGCTTTCAGGTAAAATGGAAAATAGTGGTTCTCAGTAGCCATACAATGAATACCATATAGCGTTGACACCATGGTGTGGCGGGGCAGTACAGCGTAATCAAGTCAAGCAGTGTAAGGGGTTATTTTTAGTGTTCTTTTTTCAAAGAATGTACATTTTAGAGAGAGGGACTAGAGGGAGAGAGCGACTTATTTGAAGAAACGGTATCGTTGATCATGTACAAAATTTTCTTCAGTCAGGGTTTAACAGTCCAGTAGCATCACTAGTAGGCATACTACTACCTGACCGTGGCCATTAACATCGCTCAAATCTTCAACTTTCAATTTGTAAATAACAGTGTTAGCTTTAGAGCAGGGGTACTGTAAGGCTATCTTCTCTCAGCTCATATCTAAACTGAGTGTACTAATTTTATTTCATGGCTTAAGGAGTCAATGTTTTGTAGCAGTTCTGTAATCGTAGCAGCTTTATGTGACAGTATGACAGTACGATACACATTAAAACAAATGCCGGAAAGTCAATTCCTAAAGAAAGGTTGATAAGCTTCAAAGTTTGCTTTACATTCACCTGTAAATATATTTGTACGAGACGTGACGTAGCCAGTGGCGGTTTTTGGCCATGGCCCGAGGCCCTGCACTTTAAAAGGGCCCCGTGCTTCAATGCTACGAAAATAGTATGTGTCTAACTGCCAATGTTGACGTCGTGGAAGTAAGTGAAAACTTGAAACTGTACCCCCTGGAGGGAATACAGTGTTTCCAGAACGTCCACAGTGCAATGATGTATGAAATGCTTTGTAATGCATGACGTCATAGCGCCCCCGCATACTTTTTCGGCACAGGGCCCGCGCCCTCCAAAACAGCCACTTGACGTCCCCGCTTGTAGTATCAATGCCGGTTTTTATATCCAGATCAAAAACGTAAGAGAAAATAAATTCCAGAGATATAGTCAGGGGGCATTGGTCAACTATGAAAGTTCGTTTTACCTTTTGATTATTTTACCACACATTTTGAATACTCTTGTTACCTTGAAAATAACAGTATAGCTTGGATACCGCCACTGAAATATTATTTTTATCTATTTCTTTAACCTGTTTAATCAGAGCATAATATTTTCTTTATGATAGACTAAGAACCTTTTTCGTAGCTTTGGAAAACAAGGGGAGAGGAAGCAGAAACTCCGGAGAATCCTGAAACACCTTTTTATCAGTACCCACTCCAAGGAATCTTGTTCGATTTTCTAGACACAAGGGCTCCGTTACCAGGTAATTTAAAGCTTATGTTTGTGTCTATCATTATTTAGAACTAAGTCTCCGGTATGCTAAGGGACAACGTTTTGGCAGGCTTTTTGAGGAAAGTGATACTTGTGAGTACGAGTGAGTTTTTACTAATCATGTGACACATGTAAAACGGGATTCACTTAGCTATTTCCTTCCTGTAGACCTATGCCGAGGAAAAGTGCTGGAGGAATAAGAGACTATGTTAAGCTCGTGATATAACAGTGGGGTCACAGGCAATAACCATACAGCATGCTACGAAACGCTATTGCTAGTAGTCAAGTCAACCAAATGAACATGTCATTCATATGCTTCGCTACAAAGATAACAAGCTGCAGTAGTTATATAAATTCAATGCACCCAGTCTAATTGTCTGTCTCTATGGAATTATAAGATGACGTTCAAATCGAATTGCTTTCGAAACTTGAGAGGATCTTGAAGAATGCAAAATGTTTATTTACTTAAGCACTGACTTATTTATCTGTGTAATTACTTGACAACTTTCGGGATTAGTAACCTTGTGAGATATGTACTGATCTCCGTACGTACTCAGCCATCAATACAAATATGTAATAATTGAAACTACTTCCTTTGCTCATGAAACGAAAGATTTTAAATTTTTCTTATGAGGTTCAATGTAGTGCATAATGGTTCGTCATGATGCTCTCTTTGCATCGTCAAATTATGCCATAGAAGAGTTGCGTGTGTGCAAGAACAAAGAAGACTTAACCATGCAGGTGATTGTCGGTAGTTTGTTGGTTTTGGATGCTGTTGGTTTTGATTTATGTTCAAGTTAGTTTCACTTCAGTACCAGGAATAAATGTGAATAACTCCCTTTTTGCACCTTAACAATTCCTTTGTGCTAATATTGGAATAGTTAACGCCTTAACTACCTCTGTTTTTCTTTAGGTTCCGGTGCCCAAGACGATAATGCCTTCTGGCAGCTTGTGTTAGTCTTTGGTGAGCTAATTCGCCTAGGGGTCTTCTCTGCTAATGATTACATTTGCAAGCTTATAGCTCGAGGTGATCTGGGAGGCAAGACATCGCCAGATAAAGTAAGAAAAGTCTTGAGTAAGGGGCGATGGCTTCAGGACACGGATGCAGATGGGAAGGTAATGATAGTAAAAGGCCCTCCGCATTTCTTTGTACTACCTCTACTTATTGTGCAGTGCATCATACATATTTATTGCGCGGGTGCAAATTCTCCATAACGTTCACCTCCACAGTTTGTTAGAGCATTGCGTGTACATCTCTGATGAATATTACAAGCATTAAAGAGTAAATTTTTTGTAGAAAATATTTATCCTGCTGTTGGGTATATTGATTCAGTCAATATTTCTATTTTTTCTGGAAGAGAGCTCCACCACTGTAAGTAGTGTCAATGAAAACGCCCCTTTCCTATATTTTAAAACCTACGTTAACCCAACAAATCTCAAACGCATCCCCTTGAGCCAGCGTGTACCTTTGCTTTTATGTACCAGGCACTGAAATGTTTGTTTCGTGTTAATTTTATTGCTCACTTGTTGTGTACGCTATTTATCTCGCCCATGCATCGTGTATTTTGTCTTACATATGTCTCATAGAGCTTTCATTTACACATTGATAGTATTTCTTGCATGTGACATTTACATCTTTCTCATGTCTCACGCACCCAACATTCCAATTTCGCACACCTCTTGCGCATCATATGTTTGTATTGTGCTCGACTTGTGACCCTCGTGTATATTTGACGTCCTGTGCTTATTTAATGCCAGCCTTTTTGGATCTCTTGTCTTTTTCTTGTGTTTCTCCTGTACGTCCTGTGTAGGAACCGATCCAGCCTATAGTATCGCTCATTTTAGCACACGGGAGAGATGAGAAATTTAAGTTTCAGAACAATTTCGAACAATGTCTAACCTTGATTAAAAACCGCTGTATTATTAGATGTTACTAAAAACCCGATTGGCCTGTCAACACAAAGTTCGATACAACATAATTTTTACCTATATAATCCACAGTTATAAGAACACGTAATTAGATTTCTTTAAACTGGTTGCAGAAATTGTTTTTTAACATATATTATTGGTCATACAGAAACCAAGTATAGACTTAAAGAGACAACTCGCTGTTAAAGGCTGAAAAGCCTTTTCCGAAGGACTCTCGTATAACTATAACGTCGTAATTAACACAAAAAAGATCGAAAAGTTGTTGACAGTGACTGTTACTGGCTAATTGCACGGAGGTACTAGGAAACATTAACATTCGCAAAAGCTTTTCAGCCACGAAAATGAGTTTGTCTTAAAGTAAATGATTTATTGTTGACTTGGTCCTCAATATAGACGTAAGGTCTTGTCAGTTTTTCATCGCCAATACAACCATTTCACACTTGCCTGCGTACCTATTTCTTTCCGTTTTAGCGAACACAGAAAACAAGAAGTCGACATCCTAGCTTAAACGATCATGATTACCAAACACGTAATGAACTGGAATTGGACAAAGAGCTGATGCATCATCAAGAGCAGTTGCAACAGCTGTTGGATCAAGACATCAGCCCCTTGGACCACGTCGGTTAGTGTATTCAATAGTTGTATCGGCCTTTGTAGCCAATATGAACTTAGGGCCAGTTATTATGTCGTTATGTCTGTAGGATAAAGTTATTGGATGTTGAATCGTTTAATTGGTATACCTTCTGGCCCACTTAAAGACCCACGAGCACCGGGCGCGCTGATCTACCGACCGAGTAACCGAGTGATTTAATTGATACACTAAGTAGCATTAACTTTGGGACCGGACTCTTAGGGGAAGGGAGGGGGTTGGATCATCAAATAGGGAAACCTAAGGCAACTATAAGAATTCCTTAGGCGAATCGCGATCAATATGAAATCAGAAACTTGTCAAGGCATCACGTAAGGTCATTTTTGTTATAAATTGCCCAAAATGGCGCAGTTTGCTGAGATTTCTATACTCCTTTTAAGATAGCTGTCAGCATTAAGATAAATACACGAATTGATGCAAGATGACACTGCTGCAGTCGTTATAAGTATGCTTTTATTCACAGGGGCAGACATGCTGGCATTTGTATCTTTCTGAGAAATGGTACAAAATGTCGATGGGTAATACAAAATGACCTCTTTTGAAAAAATGCCCCCAACCATCATTTCCACCGCTTCCATTATTTGTAGCAAGTTTAATGGTTTAAAGCAATGGTGGGGATTTTGGTATGAAACGAAATGTTAAATTATCGGGGTTAAGGGAGGGACATTTGTCTGGTTCGATTTTGATTGATGATTTTTAGGTTAGCTGATTTCTTCCTAACGATGTAATAGTCTTAGGGTAATTTTATCCAGTTATTCACCAGAGGTGTAAACATGATGAAACGCAGAGAGATGGGAAGATGAGGGGGGGGGGGTAGTCTGTAGTATTATTGGTGGAAAGGATAACTGTTAACTGCTATCCTTGCCTTTTTTATTTTAGGTCCTTCTGCTATATTCGGCTTTCCGTCTATGAAAGGAGGTAGTCAGCAATATGAATCTTCTGTCGAGAGCTTACCTCACTCTAACGGCTACGCAGATCCACAGGAGAGACGATCCGAAGCTCATCTCTATTACAGCGCCCATTTTCCAATACCAGAAGACGTTGACGAGTCACATGATAATAATCAGAGGTTATTGGTTCTGTTTGGAGTTGGCAAAATGTTGAGGGACCACAAGCGAAAGGCAGAGCAACTTGAAGAAGAAGCTTTAGAGATGTTAAAGGAGGTTGATGAGTTTGGCTTACTTTATGTCGAGTATAACAGTAAACTGAGCAAAGAGGAGCTGGACAAGAAGATTACGCATGAACAGCGGAGAATGACCCTGTTAAAGTAATGTTCCGTTTCGTTTGAACCCTTTAATTTACTAGATGTTTAGACAGGTACTTTCTAGTTTTGGTATATTAATTGAAAAGTCAACTCATAATCGTTGTGGCTGAAAAAGGGTTATTTTCATATGACCCTCTTCGGAACCAATCGTCATAAATATCATAAAAAAACAAAGGGGATCGAAATTACAAAAAACAAAGTTAGACTCGGCTATAAGCCAGCATCTACTTGAAAGCACAGATTGCTGTTGCGAATTTACAACCGATTGGTTTTCTGTTTTGCATCAAGCTCGGTCGAATTGTCACCTGAGAGTTCTTGAAGCATTATGTATTAATAGACATAAACCAGAACTTTGCCGCCAAAAAGAGTTTGCTTGGGGCATTGTACTGTTTTCGTAGCGTCCTCGCTTAGGTCCGTCAATTTTTCCTCTGTTTCTTGTTAAACCAATTAGAACTCTATTTTTAATGTTCTTGGTATTTTCGATTCCCCCCTTTGTTTGTATATTTATGACGATTGGTTCTGAAGAGGGTCATACGAAAAATGAAGCTTTTTCAACCACAGCGAAATATGGGTTGTCTTTTCAAGAGTATACTTAGTTTCTGTACAACCAACAATTTTTTCAAGTATATCAATTGACCAACCCAGCTATGGAACCATAATTTCTAAAGGATACTAAAGCAGGGAAAGGTTTGGATCTAATACTGCCCAGCAAACGACGACTCATTTTCGTATGCCTTCTAGTCAGAACTTAACATCATAAGTAAAAACATAAGACAATAGATAGAATCGATAATTTACAACTTTAGAAATGTACGGATACTGATTTGCTACATGGACACTATTTGAACAAGGCAATGACCCACGCAAATTCATAACTAGAACCACAGAGTCTTATGACTTCAAAGATATGTGTTACTCTCTGGGACTACTTTACCATGCCACCAAGTGTTTTACACTAACACAGGCATGGCATCTGTGAACAGTTACAGCAGTAAATTGCTTTTGTTTCATGATAATGCGTAAAGCCAGGTGATGCGTGGTTGGCCTCAATCATTTCTGAAACACTGGGAGTAGGCTTAAATAGAAAGATTTGGAAACCGACGTTATTGAATCAGTTCCAATAGTAATGGTGAATACGTCATGACAATGTAAGCATTATGTCACGTAGTTTGCACCTCAATTCTCCTGTAACAACGAAGAGTTAGTTCATGGAGATGGTAGACGTGAACGATGAAGATGGCAAGAAAGAATTCTGATTGTTGAGCATTAGAAGACCACGGTTCGAATTAACGCTTCGCACTTCGCTTTTTGCGAAGCAATTTTTGAATTTTGATTGAAAAGATGCAATTTGGTTTTTGAGTGAATACCCCCAGTCGGCAAGGAAAAAATCTGGTGCACATGCTGCGCTTTCTTTTGGGTTCCAATTTGTGAATAAACTATATGAGCACTCACCAGGTCATAATAGCTCTTTCCCTTTTAATACTTGATAAAACAACAGCTTTGTAAACTCGAAAACATTTATCTCTCACCGCCATTTTCTTGATCACGGCCATTTCGCAATTATGATCAAAGCCTGGTCCAGTCCAAATTTTTCCCCTGAGCTCGGCCACTAGGCGAAGATAATACAGAACAGATGCAGGATCTGTGCAAAATAACTAAATCATCACAAACTTCCACTCAGAACCACAGTTCCGACGTCTTTTCGGAGCTGAAATTGCGATCGCCTCCGGGGCTCTGCCCCGGCACCGCTGGGGTACGCAGAACACTCCCCAGAAACTCAGTTCCTATGACAACCGCATCCACCGGGCGCGCCGAAGGCGCTTTGCCTTCCTATTTTTGCGGAGTGTTTTGGAAATGATGATTTACAACCCTGGAAGAAATATTTATCTCTAGCCTGGCTGAAGCGGTGGATGACTTCTAAACGCCGTTTCTTGCACATTTGAATAATGCAAGGAGCAATCGGCAGTGGACGCTACTGGAAAAATTGATGACGGGTACCACATAAAAAATCGACGTAACCGGAAACCTTTTGCCATCGTGAGTTTGTTAAAGTTAATGAAATCTCCGTATTGTGTCCTCACCACTGCACCAACTAGATGTGAACCACCGCTTTAACTTACGGGGCAATTTTTCACGGATGAGGACTGTTTTAGGATTTGTTGGGTTAACTAGCCAAGTCGTTAGGTAGTTCAATTAGTTAGTTGATAGGATTCAAGTAGCATACATTATTTCAGTTAGTTAGTTGATTTGATGGGCGATTTTGTTAGAAGTTCGATCAGTTAATTATCATTTAGAGGCTATGAAAGTTACGCTTCACTTGTCTGCGAACCAGATCAAACTTTCAGTGCAAGACTTAAAATTGCTGGTACCAAGAAGCGCATTTTTGTGGGAACTGTTTGATGGACGTTACAGTTTTCTCTTCTTTTAAACTAAATGTACCATTTTAGGACCATTCTCCCCTCAACTTCGATCTGCCACTGCATCCTTCCATGATGTACAATTTCCAGTTCGTGATCTTTTGTTTCCTGACGTCACTGAAAGGCCTTAGAGCATTCAAGGATTTAAAATACAACGGAAGGAAATTCATCATAATTGCCATTATGGTAAACTCTTACCGAACACGAATAGAAATGGTAGATTTTCAGACCACGTTCCAACTTTTCCCTAGATTGCGTAAGCTCAGAAACTTAGTTTATCATGTTTGGCCAAACCTACTCACCATGACACTGGCAGTTTTGATCTGCGCGTGTTAAAATTTACTATGAAAAGAAATATACTAGAAGAAAGTTAGAATGTGTCGCCACCCGGACCAGGAAAAGATGTCCGAAATACTCAATCCACCCTCCTCCCCTTATGTCGGACTTTTGCGGAATACTCAATCCTACCCCTATCCCCTTCGACGCTTGTGTGCTGTGATGACTGCCAAATGTCAGCAATACAACTCAGTATGAAAGGAAGAACCAAATGTATGCGGAATGGACTCAATTTCTCTATCATCCCCAGTCATCATGAGTGCCAATTTATAGATTGTGAATAGGATACTCACACACTTATTATTCACTTATAATTTTGGAAATGGCTACGAGAAACTTGTTTTTATGTGTAGGTGTGGGGGTAGTTCTGAACGGCCTATTTTGTTTTAAATTTGTGGATACACTGTTATTTCCCATTTCGTACTCAGGGATGTTGCCGCAGTTCCATCACATGAACAGTACGAAATTGTATCCAAAGTGTTAGACGTGGTGCGCAATTTGAAGTGTTCACGACCAGCAGAGTTTGGGGTCAGTTCACCCCTTCCTTCATTATTACAGCTGGCGCTTCTCCTTGACCTTTTTGAGCTTTCAGGCGATGTTCAAGGCCTCCTGAATTTCATTGGTTCCTTTGTTGCAAGGAGGGAGGTTTGTTACAGTGGAGGGGTAGTTCCGCAAACGAGTGTAGTCAGAAGCACCCAGCCCACAAAGCTAATTTTGATTGTGGCTGCAATTCGACGACATTATCAATGTGTTCTTGCTGATGTTGATCTCACATGTGTGTTGTTTCGAGGGTAAGTAGTGTTATTATGTGGCTTTTCATTTTCATTTAAAATTTATTCTGAATAATTCATCATCCCGGGGGTGCTCTGAAGCTGCGCTATCAAAATTTGACAACTTATTGGTCACTCCTGAATTACTGTGTAGGTGTTGGTTTATTTATGGTCTCATATCGTTTATCCACGAAAACGCGCAGTGATTCCCTCAATTGAATTATCGACCTAGTGTTAAGAGTGGTAGTTATGTCTCCGACATTCCAATTTTCAAATGTGGCGGGAAAAGATGCAACAGAGGTATCTTGATTGATGATTAAACGATACTTACCTAAAAGGGAAGTTTAAGTTTTATTATAGTTCTAAGAGCCACCAGAAAGGAGTGGACGAGCTGTACACCTACCTAATATTTATGTGTTAAATGGACCCATACACTGACTTACACTTTTGATATCGAGCACGTATCACTCGAAAGGCTTGTTTGCGCATGCGCGGTTTGGTCTCTCGTACAACTTGTCCGTTCCTCGCTGATTATAAGATAATTTGTAACCACAAGCTTAGTTCAGCTGTATCAAGATGGGATTACACACCTTCGAATCAAGATTTCTTTTAAGGTCTGAATTTTATCTTTTGCAGTTGTTCTGTAATAACACTGAACATATTGTACGGCCTTTAGTAAAAGCTATGTGAATAAAACTATTAAAATGAGACCTCACAATCCTAAAACATTCGTTTGATTTGACAAGTGTGAAACTGGTGTACAGCGAGTACTAATGTGTCTTTTGCGTTCATGAAGGAGCAATTTCCAATGATTTGCCAGAAAAAGAACGAATATGCCCCTTTTCTTGAACCCGTCCTACCGCTGAGATGTGACATTGAATGTGCATTCGATCCCTCTGAAAATAGCGAATCTTGAAAATGTCGACTTCCCGATAATAGATACCATTTTTAATTTTAGGTTACTTCAAACTGTCGAGAATATCGCAGATCCGAGAACATGCACTTCAACTGAGAGATCTGTGCTGAGTTTACTTCACGATCTGTACACATCATGTGAGCACTTGAGGGTAAGATTTCGTGGCGAAATGTTCCGTTATTTGGATTACTATGCATGTGTACAATTAGTTACAGTAGCACCCACAAAGCGAACAAAACGAACAGGTGACAAGAGGTCGTAGTATGCTGTATGGCAACTGAGTTAAATTTTGATAAGGATAGGATCAAACATTGAGATATCTTTTATAGTTATTATATAAAATACTTGCATGTAAATATTCCCAATTTTCAAAGGTAAATTACTTGGAATTGTTAGTGATTCATCTCATAATTTGTCTGTCCACGGTCCTCCGAGAGGATTCCAAAAAAGCAATATTCTTTGAAGTCAATTAGAAGATGTGTCGTATTATACATTTTTATCACTTTTATGCCGGGGGTCATTGGAGAAGAAAATAAGGTACTTATGTTTGAACCCTTAGTCGTTTATTTTTCAGTCGATCAAATAATTGAAAAGGACTTCGGCTGTGCAATAAGCATTTCTGCTTTGCGTTTTTACCTCTGTTATTAATTGTGATTTTTGTTTTTATTTTGACAGTTACGGTACTCAGATATTTTTAGCACAGCATACACGAAGATTAAACAAGCAGTCTGCCCAGGTGTGAAGCCATCGAACACCAGTTTACTTTGGGATCAGAACTTTCTTTCGGATTATTTCTCGTCCATAAGGTCAGCATTTCCCTGGTTTGTGATTGTTATCGTCCACTTACGTTATTGTCAAATTCAAGTAGGTTTAAAGTACTTGATCGTATTTCTGATACTTACGGGTATTATTGTCTGCTTTCTATGAGTGATAAGCAATGCAGCTTAAGAAGAATTGAACGTTTTATGGGTTTTGCAGTACGACCCATGATGTATTGTCTGCTTAACGGCCTTCTATGAGGATTCGCAGAGTCTGTAATCATTAACAGTGAGCATCAGGTTATGGTGGCAGCACGTCACGAATAACGAGCTACGTGAGCGGACGCAGCAACCTCCAGTCTCAGTTTTAACCGCTCAAAGAAGGGTGCGATGGTATGGACATATCCTGCGGCTGCTTCCGAGTCATCCAACCCGCGCTGTCTTGGATTTTAGTCCGTCTGCAGCAGGATGGAGACGCCCACGAGGCGCACCTCGCACTCGATGGCTTGATGTCGTCGCCAAAGATCTGCGATCCTGTGGAGTGCCTCTACCTCAAGCGGAGCAGCTCGCTGCCGATCGTCACCCCTTGCGAGCACTTGTGTTTCAAGTTGGCTCTACGCACCGCACAGTGCTCGAGGATTAGTATGAGTGAGTGCCACCTCCTTCTGGAAGCCTACTGTTAACAGTCGTCCGATTCTTTTCTCAAAGCCCCACTCTATTATCAAAAGTTATCTGAAGGCTCTGTTTCTTCAGGGTATTTCTTATTAAGTTTGTTTTACCTAGTTTTTATAGCTTCCCTTTTCCTATTTCCTGTATTCCTTTTAGAGTACCTGTTGTCATAACAGTATCCTCGTTTTAAAACTGAGATCTAAACAAGATGCGGTAAAAATTGTGCCAATATCACCTGATCAAAGCTGGAGCGTGTATTCAGTTTATCCTCGAAAGAACGACAGAAGAAGGTAAGCCTTTTTATAGGTATAAGGATATCACTGATAAGCTCTATTCATTTTTTTCGTCCGTATGTACAAGTGGGCAGAGTTAGGCTCCTACCCCTTTACTCGTGCGTCCCCGAGCACGAGCTTGGCAGCCACGTTATATGACCCCGTGACAGCTCGCGCTCAATCTTAAGTTAAGGATCTTCAAAGCAGTGGCCCCTCGTGATTGTTCCTGCCATTAAGCCGAGTATTTCAATGATCAGACGTGGGAATACATACCACTTAAGTATTTCCCCAGTGTCAATGTCAGACAAGGCGTTCCATGAGTCACAAAAGTAAGAATCTGTACACGTACACGAATAGAGGCCTACTGTTCTACATATACGTATACATACAATGCGATGAGTATGATAACGCCCTATCCTTGAAGCACGAAGGGATTCACGGACGTGTGAGGCAGACATATTGATATTGGGTTGATACCTTTTGCTTTTCGAGGCTGATTTTTACACAAATATAATTGCTTTGCGTCTTTTGCTAGTAAACCCTCGCACCTTTAAGCCTCATTTATGCATTTGAAAAAGGATGAAAAAGACGATCCCGAGTATGTTTATTAAAGAGCTAAACAGTAACACTATGTAAATTATAATTGATCTAAATACAGACACCTAATAATTTCATACAAATACCCTGTGGCGTAGCTAGAAGTCCTGCTCATCCTGCTGGGCAGGAGATAAATTTTTCCAAACAATTGATAAAAGATTCGATATCAACTTTCAAAATTATTGATCTATCTATGGTATAATATGTATGTTAAACTCTCACTGTCTTTATCGTCGTTTCTGAGACATAAGCCTCCAATAGACCATGGGCAGACTGTGTCAGTGGCAAAATACCACCAGAAATTTTTTCCTGTCTTCCCCAGATGGCATGACCACCTGATGCTTATGGTAATGAATCCATTGGCTGCGAGTTATGTGCATGCCTTCATCAGCCCATTTTGGAGCTGAACTCTTGCCATTTTGGGGAGCAGGAGCTGGATGGTTTCTTGTTGTATGGAATGTTGGAGTGTTTTCCGGTTTTGTTTCAGCTTTTACCAGTTTTTACCAAAGCTGGTTAGCCTCTTATTAAGTTTTTGTGTCGTTTTTTGGTTGACAATTTTCTAAGAGACTGCTTTTGAATGTTTGTACTGTACACAGGGCAGGACCAGCTCTTTTTATCTGACTGACTCACTGTAGATACTGAAAGTCTTAAAGCAGCCCCACAGAAAGGAATCTTTTTATCTTAAAGATATATATGCAAAGGAGTCCATGACCCAGCTCCTGTGTTTACAATACAGACTGAAATGCATTTCCACCAGAAACAAGGACATAGATCCCTAATGGTCAAAGAGGGAACCCTTAACTTTATGAGACTGTGCCAGAGTTGCATTATGAAGCCTCATGAACGTAGGCTGCAAGAACTTGTCTTTGCCAAGAGTGCCTAAATGGCCTCATAATGATGATCCTGATTGTGATGATTGTGCATGAGGATATAGGTGGGGTATTCAATTTTTTCTCAAATGTGGTATCTTAAGCCATTTTGTAAAGTATAGGTTCTCCTTCAGTCTTGTAAGATGTTGTTTTTGAGGCTGTCATTTCATTTTATTATATGAGGTGCACTTTGCTGCTTATGAGCATGCAGTTGGGAGACTATAAGGTGCTGAAAACACCCTATTGGCTTCCTGTAAGACAACAGATTTAGTGTAAGCTATTAGCTATCTGTCATCAATGTATATAAGAGATTTGTGATCACAGTACACACCTCAGAGCACCCTTCATTCTTCAAGTACTAGTCGATCAAATGTACCTAAATCTCATACAAGAACCCATGGGGACAGTGTATTTAGTATTACCACAATTATCCTTTGGAACTTGCTATGAAATCAGATAAAGAATGCAACAACTTTTCACAATTTCAAACATAGTCTTTTATATCTGTTTATCTATTATTTTATTAGATAGGAAATATTACGTGGTAAGGGTGATTTTCTGTAAAGTGCTTAGTGACAAGTTGTGATAAGCACTATAAGAGGAGTATTATTATCATTATCAACATTATTATTATTTGCAGTATTCACACACCAATGATGTAACTGGTGGAATTTCTTTCCAGATATCTCTCATAGCTTTAGGTATCCAGAGTCTTTCTCAAGATCTGTGCTGACCCAAAAAAACTTTCGGTTGTAAATCCATTTCAGTCCTTAACACCTAGCTTCTTTACCCATTCTTCAAGATTGGTTCTTGCTGTGCCCAAGGCACCTGCTACAATGGGAATCATGACCACTTTCTATAAGTGCATATTTGTTGTATTTCTCTCTTCAATTCCTGATATCTCTCTAGCTTCTGCATTTCCTTTTTGGCCAAACTAGTTTCAAATGGACAAGGAATATCAAGTATCGAGCAAGTTCTGCTTTCTTTTTTCAATACCATAATATGAGGCTTATTATGTTCAAGCTTGTGGTCAGTCTAGTATAGACATATCCCACAGAATTTTCACATCATTATTTTCAACTACACCTTCCGGCACATGTACATACCACATGCTAGCACATTCTATTTTAAACTTTTTACACAATGTGCAAAAGGGCATGTGTCCTTTCAGTTCCCAGTGCATTTTATACAGGGAAACCCAGACGGAAAACAGGATTCTCCTTTCTAAGAAGCAGCTATAACATTTTACCCAAACTGCAATGTTCTGGGAAGAAAAATGAGCATTGAGCAGCACATTGCTCTCTTGCAAGATATATAGAGACAAATAGAGATCTTTAGGTGATTGAGTAGTTCCATTGTGACATTAAGATGATTGAAACTTGAAACTGCAGTAGCAACATATATTTTATTCTCTTGTTCAACCTTGCATGCTGGCCTCTGCATTTTGAAACAAACAGATTTTTTATTTTTGTACTGCTTTCATCAGGTTGATTTTATGTATGCAATGCTTACGAACTGAAGCCTTGCCAACTTGACTGCATGCCATGAATACTCTATTACAAGAAATTGTATGTGCAAGTATGGTAAATTATTCACAAGTCTTCTAATGACTGACATTCCTAGCCCTAATAGCAGTTTTCAGCTGCAGGGCCATTATCTTTATGTCACTTAGTTTCAGCATTTCAATGAGCTGCTTGGGCATATAGAACATACAAAACTGATCTCTATAACTTCATCAAATGCTATTAAAAGGTAATATTAAAAGCTCCTTTCTGGTCATAAGAATTAGTGTCTGTTACCTTTACTCTATATGTTAGGTGCACATACTCAGTCTGTCTCTCAGATAAAGTAAGGTGACAAATACTCTTTTTCCAGGGGTTTTTTGAATGACAGGAACAGCAATTTTAATGTTTCACTGTTACTAGTTGTAACAGTATAAGTGCACACTATAAGAATGAATTGCACTGCCACCCGGCATGATTTTCTAGAGAACCAACCAGTTACATCTTTTACCTTTAATCTATTTTCCTAGGGAGGATGGATACAGTACAGAAGGGGAAGGTGGCAATTGTTGGGAGGTAAATTGTCTATTTTGATTTATAACATTAGGGTAAAACGTTTGCTATTTGTCATTCCAAATGACTTAAACATGGTTGGACACCACCAGCATAGACACCAAAGCTATTTTAATTAAGCTTTATGTTGTTTTTCATTTACACAAATCACATCATTTAAGACTCTTTCAATGATGTTTTTGATGATATTCACTGTCTGAGCAAGTAACTTTTGCCCTTAGTTATTTTAATTATATACTTGTTGACTGTCTTGTGCAATCATTTCAAACAAACCATGATCTGTTGCTGGAAACAGTTAATCAGTAATAACTTTGTCAAATCCTAGACTATGTTATTGCCTCACTCTCACAAGGTTAGGTGCCTTTTCTATGGTAAACATCTACCATTGCGTGTAATTTATTTAGACTTGGCTTAGATGGAAGGTTTAGTATTTCATGGTGTCTTTCTAATCTGGAATGAGAACCTAGTGGCGTACTATGATTATATTCATGATGTTAATTGTATTTAACAGTAGGAAAGAATAATTGAAAGTAGGGGAACAAATTATTAAGATACTTGAAGGTCACCACCATCATGAAGGGCAAGAAAGAGTTAAAATATCACCAAAAACTTGCATCTACAACTGTTAAAGCATAGATTTGGACTTTAAATAGGTTTTCCCTTTACTCCAAAATTGTTAAGAGCACGAGATGATGGCCCTATTTTTTCGAGGTTTTTAAGTAAATGTCTGTAACAGTTATTAAAACCATTGTACTTTAACCACAGAATTTGTGGCTGAAATGGTATATAAATGAGTACTAAAATAAGAATTTATAGATAGTTGGAGAGTATATTTAGTTTCTGCTTTCAAGTTTTTAGTCTCATATTGTCAAAGAGTGAAGTTGCCATATAAATTATTGCAGTATTGAGTAGTAATGACATTGATCTCCTATTCTTTTGTTTCAGTGGCCTTGTAGGAAGGAGCTGGGCTGTGGTAAGTGCAATATATTTTGCATAATACATTGTAAAGGATTTCAAGAAAAGAAATGTAGAAGAATAAAGAATTCTAAAATAAATAATATGAAAGGACACTTTGCAATCGAGATTTGACAATTAGACAATCTGCAACCAACAATGTACCACAGGCAACTCTACCCCATCACCCAATTCTTACCTTCATCTTTTGTGATCCTTGTCACTGGGATCTTTTTTTTTTAAAAAAATCATTATGAATCCCAATTTAAGAGCTTAAGCTTTGCTGTTAACAAGAGGCCTTTATCAGTTTGTAAAAGGTAAATTTATAATGTCAGAAAAGCAAACTAGAAAATTAGTAATATAAAAACAGCATATAGCCTGCATACAGACCATAGCAGTCTTATGGTCCATATCCGTACAAATTTGTACATTACCTATCCTTACCAGATTTTGCAGAAATTGCTAACTGAACTACTAGAATGACTGTCAGGCTGACAATAAAGAAGAAGAAAAGATTAGTCATTCAGATTTTTATACTAAGTGTCTGCATAACTGCATGTTGACAGTTTCTGAATATGCACACTTGAAAGAGCAAGGTTGAAAATCGATTTGTCTTACCATAAACCTACCAACGTATTCCATCAGGATATTACTATACTTCCAGTTTGAATATACGATGAGGATGTTTGTTAGTTACGTTTTCATACATTTGTTGGTACCATAAAAATCATAGTCAAGAAATCTTCTGCTATCCATATTTTTTTCTTCAGATATCTTTTTGATAACTGTGCTCACCTTCGGTTATTTTTATGCCTAAAAAGAGTAGATTTACATCTTGCAGCTTTACGGCAAGACAAATCAATTTTTGAGCTTTTTTTTTTATGTGTGCTGTTTTAAGTATCATTTAAATAGCAATTTGTCACAAGTTTTAGTTGGTTCAGTGACCCAGCAATTCTTTGACCCAAGACCAGGAACCACCAAAGTGTGAACATTGCAAACAAAACCAAAAATCGTATCTTTCAAGAGAGTGGACGTCATACTCTTGCAATGGGGAACAGACCTGGAATTTACAATAATTGTCATGTTATACCAATAGCTTATTATCCTTGTATGAAGCTGCTTCCATAACACCACGTGAATAGGCTTGAGAACATATTTGCTGAAGAATTCAACATTGAAGATCATGTAAAGTGGTCAGAAAGTTTCTATGGGATATGCCACGGAAAAATATGTGTGAGAGGAAAATATCACCAAAAAATGCAGAACTAAAGTGCATGCATTAGACCACAGTCGATATGAGGAAATAGTGGGGACAAATTTGATAAGAATGAGTGAGATATGTGGCATTATAGACATGGACAATATGTTCCATCTCAATTCTTTTTTCTCTAGCTTCACTGCAACACTTAACCTTAAGGGCGTCAGAGACAGTATTTAGCTTACGTTATGAGTTTCTGTATTGTCCTTCACATTATACCTTGTATTGTAGTGAAGTTGTTATTCAGAATAATAAATTAATGTCTAGGCTTTACGAATGTATTGTCAACCGACGTAATTTCAAAGCGGTTTTACAGACGCAGTTTTTCTGAAAATTGTTATTAGCAACAATAAAAAAAAATCGTTTTATTACTTGAATAAGTTGTTATGCTAAAGACTTGTTCTTTTCGCAAATAGAGAGAGGGGGATAAATAGGCAGAAAATAAAAAAAAATTACCAATCTGCTGCCCTCTGAAAAATTGAAAATCTACTGGTTGTGACATTTTTTTAGTAGGAAAAGAATCAATTAGTCATTAAAGCAGGTATTTCTGTTCCTCTTTTTCAAATTCCCTTCATTTTCTACGTCTACTCAAAAATTCTCACGAATTTCTTCTTGTTTTACTAAACATTTCTGAGAACACAGAAAAGCTCTTTTACGCGCATTTTCGTAGATGCACACACCCAACTCTCTAGAGGATGAGAGAGGAGTAAAGAACAAATGGTTTTCTTAGGATCTATTTTTTCTTGGAGGGAGTTCTTTAATAAGAAACTTAGGGCAGAATCACCCTCTCCCATCCTTATGTCTGCAAGTATTCCCATTTTTTCTGGAACTTCACTGTTTTGGTGAATACTTCACAGCTTTTTGAAGGTAGAAGGAACAGCGATCTGTTCAACCACAATGCTGTTGGCAGGCACGTCAAAATAATTATGTGCAAAAAAGATAAATTCACATGAATGGTAAACAAAGAGGAAATACTAATAGTCGATACAAAAGTGGAAATCATAATATTTTATCACCCAAGAGGCCTTACTCGATGACATAGGTAAGGAGTACAAGCACTTGCTTCGATACAACATTTAGCTGTAATCTTTACAGACTAGTTACCGGCGAGCTACCTAGTCATTCTTGTTTAAAAATATACAAATAAGTATAGCTAAAAACGTGCTATTTCGCTAAAGACGAAGAAGGACCGACAGTTTGGTGATCAGACTGATCACCAAAGACAGCAA
>JAAAKL020003251.1:0-23648 GCA_010016065.2 Carybdea cf. marsupialis auct. non (Linnaeus, 1758)
TATTTAACTTCTTTGTTTTACAACTAAAAATGTCTGATAGCGACAGTGGTTCCAGCTCGGACGGCTATTCAACAAGCAATGGTGAAAAGGTAAAAGGTAATCGTAGAATAAATTTGCATAGGAGTGGAAGTAGGTTGAAGTAGTTATCCTTGAGGTAGATGAAGATGCAGTAAAAATAGGAGTTGAAGCAGTAGTAGTAATATTGGTAGTAAACTAAACTTAAAGGTATGCGAACGAATAGGGCAAGCGGTAGTGCCCAAACCATGTGAACAATAAGAAATAGAGTTTTGTATAAATGTTAACTAGGGCTAATTTACGAAACATAAATCAAGAAAAGAATTGTACTCACTTCATTTACACACACACCAGAATTTAGAATGTGTGTATGCTGAGACTATATCAGACTGAAATGCGCGAGTGAAAATTACTAAAGCTATATGGGTGGAACTAAAGGTTCCTTTTAACGAAAAATGATGCAGTATGACGCATTTCAAACCAACAATGAGGTACCTTGATTGTCAACAAGCAGTAGAAGTGGCTTTAGTGTTTGTAGATGACAAGGTGGGTGAAATTTGATGTTGTTAATGTGGTAACTTGTAGTGTGTCTTTGGTGATTGCTGTGTAAAGAGTAAGACAGTTTTTTATGGTAATAAGATGAATGAATAGGTGCTTCTTTTGTTATGTTTGTAGCAACCAGGACTAGCCCAACATGATTTAGCCCTACATATTGGATGATGTTGTTGTTGTAAGCAAATAGGGATTCCTAATACCTCTACCGGTACAGATGTTGGTGTGATGTGGTGGTTGTTATTTTATCTCAACTTTATGGTATTCCAGTCTCTTTAATACTGTCATCATTCCCAAGGCATCCTTGTGATGTGTTTTGTATATAATATTGATGTCCCTCCCCTGGGATTTAGCAGGGAGTAAAATTTTTAGCACATGGGACCACACATTTGGGGCTCAGGTGGTGGTGGAAAGTCAGATGCTGGGGAAAGCTTTTGTAAACCAGTATATTTGTAACCTGTATCTCTGTGTCACAATGGATCTCATTCTTCTTCTTCTTCTTCTTCTTCATTTAATGCCCTTTTTCTCTAAGGGTTGGATGGTTGATGCCTCTTCACCAATGACATTTCTGTTCTCCCTAAATGTGTTATGTGTTAGTTTCCTGTTTTCCCGTCATAAACTATCCAACTTACAAGTACTTATTTTTATCTCTTATATTTATTTCATTTCTAGTATGCTTATCAACTTTTCCCAGGCAAGCAAGCTATTCTTGCAACGTTTTTATCTGACACTCCTTAAAGCACAAAATCGTCAGAATGTAAACTGAAAAGGGAATCAAAGAGATTATTTACCCAACTGTGTTTTACAAGGTAGCCAATCAGAATTCTGACTGCCAGATTGGTGTTATTTAGACCAACCAGTGTCCATGAAGCTGAATGGTTAACCAGGAAGCCCCAATGAGAAGACAGATTCTTTTTGCGTACAAAGCAACAGTTTTCTTGCTTTGATGTGGACGGATTCCAATTTTCAATGGGCTGTGGACAGTAGGCCTATGATGGGTCCGATGGCTGTCCTTCTGTGGTCTCAAAAATTTCATAGAACTAGATGTTGATGTTATCTGGTAAAGTGTTGGGAGCTAGTGTGGTTACTAGAGAAATAGATGATGTTATCAATGAGTATTATCATTCTTGCATGGAACCAGATTGATGAGAGTGCAACAAAACACATCTCTGGTTGACAAATGATTCCACTATTTAAGGTTATCTACAGATTTTGTAGTGCCAAACAGGCAATTCTAAAAGACTGAAATCCTTTGTTTGAAATGTAAGACATGTATGTAAATGTTCCAAAGGACCGGTAATGCCCTCTCAACTAATGTTTCATTATGTTTCAATACTAGTATATATTTTAGGATATCCTAGAGATGAGTTAATCTGCAAATTTCAAATCAAGAAGTGCATTTGAATCTTAAGGTATACAAGGAGCATATTTGGTATTGAGATAGCTAGATATGTGTAGAAGGGAAAAGGTTCAAGAAAGAACTGATCTACATCTCAGGAGATGCCAGGCAGTGGCAACAATTGCAAAGTGGGTGCAGTGGGTGTTGGAAGTTGATCATTGTGACATTACCTTCTTGTAATGAATGTTCACATTGTGTAGGTTGATGTCACTGTGTAGTCATGGTATCATGAGGTGTATTGTCAGATGAACGTGGTATGCCTAAAGATGTGCTCTCAGGAGAGCAAGCCTGTGTAGTGTAGTGGTTAGGACGCTGGACTGCAGTACAGAAGGCCATGGATCAAAACCTGGCAGAGGCATCAGTTTTTCAACAGTGGGCAGGGGTTACAGGGCATGCTATTGTTCTACATTTTTTCTGTGGAATCATTTATTTGTAATATGTTTACAGTTGAAGTTACAGTTATGTGTACATTGGTCATTTTAGATACCTCTTTGGATGCAGAGGCATGGTGCTGATCCTTTGTCCCCAGTTGTTTGGGTAAGTGTTGTTGCCTTTTATAGGCTGTTGCTCTCATCAATGTATTTTATTCTGTGTGTAAATTTAGGAGGTTAAGGTTGCTGCTGTAATAGGAGAATGACTATTGAGCTTGATTACCTTCCTTCATTCCTTACTGCTCTGTGCATCTCCTAGCCCTACAGGGCGACACTGCGCTCTCAATGGATGGGCCACTGCCTTGTTCCTTAGGTAGTTGTTTTCTATTTTTCTAATTAATGTGGTAATACATAGCTGATTTTTTCATTGCCTTAAGTTCATTGGAGAAATACATAAATGCAGAAATTTATTTCTAAGATGAATAGCTGCTGTGGTCTAGTGGATAAGTTCGTGGCCTTCAGATCAAGATGGTCAAGAGGGTTAGGGTTCAATTCCTGTCAAACCCCATGAATGGGAATAAATCAGTTTAAACGGAGAGAAAAAAATATAATGATTTAAAATTATGTGGCAGCTGTTATCTGTCTCTTTTGTTGTTAGAGGGGAGAAACATGTCTGTCCAGGTTGTAATGAAATGAAGACCTAGTTGTTTGTGACTGATATTACTAGACTTTTCATATGATCAACTACTGTCTACAATAACAAATACAGAAAGCTCAGATATAGTCATAACTGAACACTACCAGATAGAAGGATTGTCAACAGCAGTCTTGCCCAACAAGATTTGACAATGTTCATAAAATCATAACACATGTTATGGTCATGTTAAACAACAAGCTGTGTTTTAGTTGCATTTCCATATGAATTATGTACTTCCTGTTTACAATTTGTGATTTATGAAGATGAAGTTTCTTATTTTTTGTGTGTCAGCAATGCATTTTGGGAGAATGCATGAATCTGATCCACACTACTTTTACTGATACGCTGTCGTGGTCTTGTGGATACATTCCTGGCCTTCAGTACAAGAGGGTCAGGGTTCAAATCCTGGAAGGGCCATTGGTGACGTCAGGAAGGGCATCTGGTCTTAAAGTGCTCAATGCTCCGCCCTAGTCCCTGCAAAGGGGAGTGAACAGCGTTACAACCGTATCATCACTGCTTCCCTAACATAACTACACTTTAAATTCTGTATGGACATTAGTAACTACCTGTGTGCCATATGCAAATCCAATTTTATATTGAGGTGCAACCTGATAAACACCTTATACCACACAGAAAGCACCGTCTCCTTGTGAGGGCCCAGTGGAGGGGGAGAGGGGGTAGGTTAGAGACCCTTCCATTTTTGGTCAAAGTTCACTTTTTCCTTAGTTACTGTCGCTAGGCCTGACAAGCTTTTGTGAAAAAGCGAGAAAATGGCTGAAGAAGTGAAGGAAATTCGCTAGTGAGGAAATTCGCTAGTAAGGAAATTCGCTAGTGAAACTACTGGACGATATTTCTATGTACTATCTGGAAAACATCGCAAACATTTCATACTGGGCTACATTATTTTGCTGAAGGTTATATCAACGAGATAACCACTATCGAAGCTGAGGATGATGTGTATGTACGGGCTATGTGCTGGCGATCGAAGAGAAAAAGTGGGAGGCCGCACGATGTTGGTTTTCTTGTGTCTCTCAGTCATCACAAAATTTCCGAGGTTTCCTGTTCCTTACTTAGAAAATTTCTATTACTATCTTAAATCGTATTTGGGATAAAAATCTACGCAGGTCTATTTCTGATTTTTTACCGTATTCATAAATGAGTAGTCGATACTCAAAGAATATTAATAGTAATTTTGTTATAATTTAACGACGTATGATCCTTTGCTCTTTTAAGCAAATTCAGATACACTAAGACGTCAGTTGTGTTCAAAAGTGAACTTTCAATACCTAAACGATGAAAATACCGTTACAGGCTCCGCTGATTCTTAATGAGTAATATACACGCCTATGAGTATAAAATATAAATACTACTGCTACTTCAAGGCAATGTTTACATACTGTGTGTTTACAAGATATAGAGCACATTACGGAAAAAATCCACTATATACTAACAGGAAGATTAATTTCATAATGAAATCATGGACAGCTTTAGTTTTAAATTGACCATTACGCGGTCTGTTCTAAGCAGAGATGCGATATGACCCCAACATACACATTTATTAACCGTAAGATGCCCCTGCCCACTCGCTGTAGTAGCTCGACCCATAGTAATAAAGAGGTCCAGCCCCTCTTTTTAGCTTTCAAGAGTTGTTACGGGCTTCATTTCCGTCATGCTGTGTAAATCCTGTCATTCTCCGTTCTGCCGTTCCACACAACAATGAATAAAACGATAAATCCTGAATCAGGGTACAGTCACTGGGATTACCGAACCTTTGTGCAATATATCTGAATATGCTTCGACAGTGGAACACGTCGGCAGCTTTATTATCGGAAACATTCCAAACTGCATCCAGACTTCGTATGAAAACCTTCAAAGCAGAGTAATTACTAGCTACTACGATGTATATCGTGCTTTTAATATATCTGAACTTGTAGATGTTCCTTTTCTGTGAGTACGCCGACTTGGGTTTTTGCGTGCTTCTCTCAGTGCACTCCGATCAGTAGAAATAGGAACTGGATATTCTTGTGTGGCCACTGCCCTCAATAAGATTCTGCATATAAAAAATATAGTAGTGGTACTAGTATACTATATGTTTCGCTGGAGACGGTAAAAGCCGTATGTAAACAGGTACAGAATGGATACAAGCAGGACACTGAGATTGCTTTTAAGTGTGTAGTTTCTTCCTCTTTTTATCAGTAGTTGTTATCTCATAATATAACCAGTGCATTGTAAGCGAGATCTCAGGAAGGAATCACGGTAAATGAGATAAAAGTATTCTTACCTTGGAGCACACGAATTTGTTCTTATCTATCTTGTCGACGTTTATTTGAGAATGTAGTTCCCCACATGCATTGATCCACAGCAAACATTTCGCTCACGAAAGGGAATAAAGCAGACACCTCCAAGTTTCTTTTGGTACCGTTTGTCTGATTTGCAAGTCCCCCAAGAGCAACTGTTTAACCAATATTTAGGGGTAAACGACGCAACGCTGCGGTCAAATCTTTGTTCTCTCACAGCGAAATATCGATTGTTTGTCAGGCCTTGATTTCTGGACGTCTCCACACGTGCGGTTGTTTACGAAATACTACATTTTAATTGGTTGGTTTCCTCTCCATCATTTGCATAATGGAAGACTGCAATGAACAAGATGTTTGATGTTTCGATGGAGCCATTGACTAATGATATCAGACACATGACAACCTCTGGTTTCGTTATAACTGTTATGTTCTCAAGACAGAACTGGAATTGAAGGTATCACCAGGTTGCAGTGATGTGATTGTTATATTGTTCAGGCCTGTGACATTGCCCCAGTTAGCAGATATTTGTTGGTTAAGGTGTGGTTGTTGTAACCACCCAACATGATGAGTATCAGTGGCATTTGCCCACGCCATGGTATTATTGTTTTGTCACCTCCTAGGTTATTATGATGATGCGTATCAGCTTGTTTACTTAACTAGCACTGTTTACATCAGCATCTTTCACGTTCCGTCATTTAAAGCGTTTTGGTAAGGAAATTCATGTTACTCGCAGTTTAGTTTCTTGGTTGACATCGCTTGGTCGAAAAAAGTCTTGAAGTCGAGTATTAAATGAAGTCTTGTATAAAAAATGTCTATCAGTTTGGGCATATCGGGTGTTCGCCTTTGACAAATTACATATGCGGTGGGAAAGTGATGACGTCACAAGTCAAAAGTTTTGGAAACAGGACGATTTGGCTCCTGATTATTAAATGCAACCCTGGAATAGGCAGTTTCCCAAAGTACCAGACCTGTAGTGTATATAGTGCTTAAAGTAAAGGCGTTTGAATTTCAAACATCTCTGGTCAAAATTCTGTTAGTATTCCTTGGTTCCTTACGTTAGGAACCAACATCAAATAATGAAGTTTTGTTAGAGAGATTTAAAACTTCCAGTGCCTATATCTCGGTGTTGGGAAAGGGCAACAATCTCGATTTTGGCCATTGACGTTCTTACTAAAAGGGCAACATGAAAATTGAGTATTTTTCCATAATTCAAACATTTTCAAAATCGTGACGTCACACTTTCCCACCGCATTCACCCCAAGGTTGTTTGGGTGAGTGTGTAGCAATTGCATGTACGCTCTTGAGTCAAGTGCACTAATTTAGGTTCCTTACAGAAAAGAGGTTCTTACAATAACCTTCAATAAATCAGATTTGGTTTTAACTCTCTGCATTTCTGAATGTAAACTCAAGGAAAAGGAAGTCTTCTAAGTATACATGGCAATGGCCGTATGAAGATAATGGGTGGTGTGCTGACATGGTTCTTAAAAATGCATGACATACAATGTTCAGATTTTTGTGTTCTTGTGCTCTTACGCAATACCTTTCCCCATCTGTTTAATATGATAATTAGCCCCTTGCTATTTAGATATCTGTGTTTAATTGGGAAAACCCATTTGTTCAAGTTTTTGTCGTTACATATTTTTCAGTTCTCAAGTATTTTTTCCTCTGGTTCTTTCTCATGTAAATAGTGTTCTAGGCCTTATGTAGGTTTCCTTTCACTTAATTATTTTGAAATTTTTTATTATTACATATTTTTCTTTTTTCAAGTATCTATTCAACCTGTTTTGAAATACGAAATCCGTAACATACTTTTGCTAGTTTCTCAAACTGTTGTGGATTGATGTACGCAATTTCTGTAACATAACATCCACACGGTCTACTTTCACTCTCAATCATAACTAGACTAACTGTTGCTAGCAGCAGGTCGTAGATGTGGCCATTCGCGTTGTTATATTTGTTTGCATTCATATTTTACCCCCTTTTTGCTACCTGCATCTCCTGATATTGCTTTGTTCCATTTTATTTCATAGGATTACCATGTTGTCTTAGTTCAGAAATGCTCAGATGCAAATACATATGTCTATGACTTAGACTGCATTCTTCCATTCCCGTGTGCCTTTGAGAGATACGTTGACCAAGTGATCCGTAATGACAGATCTTTAAAGAAACAATATCACCGGTAAGTTTAACAAAAGGTTATAAAGACATAATACTCCTTGCATTTCTTGTTTCTGTTGATTCTCATTTGTCTCGTAGGTTTTTGCTCTTCTTTCAGATTTTGTTAACCTTGTTCTTCTTGATTTCTTGTTGTTCTTGTTCTCCATCATCACCATCATCATCATCATCATTACCATCATTGTCTGCATTATCATCATCATCACTGTCTGCATTATCATCATCATCATTGTATGCTTTATCATCATCATCATCACCATCATCACCATCATCATCATAATCTTCATCATCATCTTCATCATCATCATTATCATAATCATAATAATCATCATCATCATCATAATCATTATCATCATCATTATCATCTTCACTTTTATTGTCTCTATCATCATCATCATCATCATCATTATTATCATCATCATCATCATCATCATCATCATCGTCATCATCACAATCATCATCACCATCATCACCATCATCATCACCATCATCATCACTATCATCATTATCAACAGCAGCATCAGGATCATCGTCAAGTTCTGTGATTAGAGTCGTATTTACCATGACCTTTTTAAACAGGTTCGAGTCATGAACTTAAATTCTTTACTTTTTACGTATCGTCGGTATTTCTAAACGAAACTGCCACAGGCTTCCTGATCACAGTAAGCCTCTTGCATCTTTTGAACTTTAAATAACTATTGCTTTGATAAAACACCTTTTCTCGTCTTTTAGAAAATTCCGCGTCATACCTGCTGAAGTATTTTTAGCAACATTCGCTTCCGATAGATCACACATGAAAAAAACTAATGGAGAGTGGATCAAAACTCCGCCACCTTACCCGCCAATTCGTACAGATGGTAAGCACCATACCCTATGTTTCGTTCAATTGTTATCAGTAGCTTCTTGGACAGTTATAGTTCTCATCAGACAAGTAAGAAATTGTTAATTTCTAGGTCAATATGTTATATGAAAAGAATACCACGGTCATATTTCAGCACGTGAAAGGCTCGAATTATAGATTTTATGCCATTCTATAAATCTTGATGAAAACTGTCAAGTTAACATTGTGATCAAGCAAAATGGGAATCTTTATAAGGAGTCTCCTCTCTTTGCTTTATGTATGCTATTTAGCAGTTCAACCACTTTCTTTATATATATATATATATATATATATATATATTTATATATACTGTAAAACTACATTTGGTTTGACACTCCTCAGAGTATAAAATCGTCAGAATAGAAATCGAGAAGATATAAATGAAACTGATACCCAACTGTGCTTTTGAAAGTAGCCAATCAGAACTCAAACTGCCAGACCGTCGTAAGGTGACGAACTTGTAAGGATCAGAAAGTGCTGTTGAGGCTCTAGTAGAAGTAGGGTGAAAAAGTAAGGGGATAGAAAAGTTTCCAAAAATCCTATAAACGGCGCGGGGTGTTAGGGAAAGGGTGGAAGAGCAAGTGATGGTGGCATAGGAGCAGCGTACAAAACTAGTAAAATGTGATCGTGAAAATTGACATTATCACTACTCGAAAGAAAATTTCGAGAAGATATTTTGTGCTGTTCCCACCTTTCCTTTTGATGTTATGCGCATTGTTTAGGACTTGTATACTGTGCTTCGTTTAACCCTTCACTAATACAAGGTAGGGTTGCCACTTCAAGGTATTAATTTACTTTGAAAGAAGTAGAAAGAAAAGGTAAACAGGAAAAAAACTAGTTACGGACAAAAACATTAAAGATTTCCAAGAAGATGGTGATTGACAGTAGATTTAAAAGTGTCAAGATCAAAAGTAAGAGGCAAGCAGCCTGAAGACAAAGAGTTCCAGATCTTGGCAGTCCTAAGGAAGAAACTGCCAGCATAGAAATTTTTGCTTGTTTTAGGAATACAAATAGAAACGTCATACGGAGATTCAGCATACCGAGTAGACCTTGACCTGATGAGGGGAAGAGGAACCAACTCAGCCAACTCAGAAGAAAACTTACCACATGAATACTTGTAGAAAAGACTTAGAGATCCAACATGGTATTGGTCTCTGTAACGATTGGTCTTTCTCTCAATTAGGGGCACTTAACTAACAAGGGTCTCGACTGATTGAGGATTCGCATTCGTATAATCCTTTATCTGATCATATCGCATCATATCAATCCTATCATATTGTGAAACCTAAAGAAAAGATATAAAAATCCCTAGCTTACGAAATACACAACGGCCGATTATGAATATGCCTATAGAAGCTGCATAAACTAACTACGACGAATATATATAATAACTACAATATATAGTAATAAAGATTAACTAACCTCCTTGCGTCCTTGTTTGCTACGTATTTGACCAATGTAAACTGTATCGTCATGCGTGACGTGAATCCGTAAAAGCGTGTATATATACTATTCTAGGCTTATAACGACGTATAACTATAACTATAACTATATATAGTAGCCATAGAATAGGTATTCCTCGCGTAGAACTTGTTGAGGGATTACCATAGCAGACGTAAGTCAATAGAAAACTAACTATAAACGGAAACAAACGATTACATGAGGCGTTTTAAGGATGCGCGCGCATTCCAACTGACGCCGACCGTAACAGTCTTCCTTTTTATACTTGAGTGCACTCTAAGCAGCGAGAGAAAATCTGTATCGAAATCCATGATAAAACAGGAACATTTAAACTTATTGCTCAGTCTTTTAAAAACATTTTAAAAGTCAAAACTTTTTTATTGAGATTCTTTTATGATTATCAATAAATCTTCGTAAAATCCCACCGCTTTATTTACTTGTCTTCTTTTTGGTAGATGAAGAAATGAACCTGGACGATTTTATTGACATGACATCGACATATATGGGTGAAGGAGAGGTCAAGGATTTGAAGTCGTTCATCGCTATGTTCAAGGCGCGTTAGGGGAAGAGATTGCCAATATGTGATAACCAAGTCGCCCTTGGCAGCGATCCTGCCCGTGTTTCTGAGGCTTTTGCCTTGCAGTGTAAGCAGGCAGCTATCATAGATTCACATCGGTAACATCAAGGAGTACATGCCTCTGGAAATCAGGTATCTCTTGGTTGTGATTTGGACTAGGGAACACCACCAAGCGTACCTAGATATGTACACAGGTGCTGTTCAAGGGCAGCAGGATTGGCCAGACTGATCGTCAGGGACAACCGAATAAAAGCAGTTAGAATACATTCGGTAACAGAGTCACAGCAGCCATCCTGCAGATATCCATTCTATCGAGTTACCAGTTACACGGTTTTTTAACAAGCAATACATAATTTTGGCTGAGGCTCATAGTTGCGTAGGTTATTCTCTATAACAGGCTCATTTGTTGCTTAGATGTTGCTCATTTGTTGCGTAGATGCTACTCATTTGTTGCTTAGTTATTGCTCATTTGTTGCTTAGTTATTGCTCATTTGTTGCTTAGTTATTGCTCGTTTGATTCGTGGTTGTTGTTTGTTTGTAGCTGAGTTGTTGTTCGTTTGTTGCTGAGTTGTTACATGTTGCCTATCTATGTGGGAAGACCAAATTCTCACGTTACTTTAGGTGTTTTCTGTATATTGTTGGTTTCTTGACAAAAACAACTTCATTATGAGCTATTGCTTAGATATTTGAGAGATTTGAGCCTTATGTTGCCTCTACAATGTTGCTTATAGAAAGGCTTGTAATTGTCAAACTGGGGACTCACCGCAGTTTAAGCTATTGTCGATACCTTTTAGTTAGCTTTTAGCTATTTAGGCTGAAGGAACTATGGAGTGTTTTCCTGGTGCTGCGTTATTTCTAGGCATGGTACGTCGTTAGAGGACTCAAAGGTAAGCTAGGTCGTACTTACATGTACCACCCGTTAAGAACGTTCTTTTCGCACGTTATCCCTGTTCTACGTGCCCCTCAGTCGTAGCCATGTCACCTTGACGCCAATCTTACTGCCATTAGAAGGCGCAGGCAAGTATTATATACCAAAATCCAGTAGGAATACACATAGCGACTTAAAACTGCACGAAACAGTGAAAACATTTTAGGACTGAAAAGCTTTTTTTGGTTTGACACTCCTCAGAGTATAAAATCGTCAGAATTGAGATCGGGAAGATATCAATGAAACTTATACCCAACTGTGCTTTTAAAAGTAGCCAATCAGAACTCCTTCTGCCAGATTGGTGTTGTTTAGACCAATCAGTGTCCGTGGAACTGAATGGTTAACCGAAGAATAGTAGTACTAAAATGTTTTCGCTGTTACGAGCAGTTTTATTCTTTTGTGCCGCCAACAAAATTTTTACATAGTGACTTCTTGACATTTTAAGAAGGCTTGCAGATGGCCTGAAGTGCCACGGAAACGCCTGTTTGGTATACATTTACCCGCTATTCAACGGTATCTAAGCATGTTATAGTGTCGTTAACTTTTTTAAACAATTTGTCAATGTTTAAAATACGTTCATGTTGTGGGCATCACTGCGCACGTTTGGCAGTCATTCGTATCACAACAATCATACTCCGTCAAGACTTTGTGAAACGTCACCTTTCTTGGATTTGTAGATTAAAATGTTCCAAAATATCCAATTCCACAAGTCTTTCTGATAAATGCTATTAATAGCGGGAATGAGTAAGCAGCTCGATCTAGCTTTTTAATAGGTGGATGGTCGAAGAATGGGGTCATTTTTCTCATGCCATGTGCTCCCTCCCGTTTGTACAGCTCCCAGACATACTGTAGAGCCTCCATAACTTTAACACTCAGGGGACCACACAGATTTGTTCGATTATAGAAAGTTCTAATTGTGTGAGTTCAGACAATATGCAACAAGTTGGAGTAGACCGTTGGAAATTTGAGGGTAGGGGTGTGGTGCAAGGGTATAAAGCTACGTTTAATTGTCCACTAGCACTTGAAAGCTACACGGAAAGTATGAAGAGAAGTACTAGTACTATAGAAGTATCAGAACCTCTGATGTTTTTCACTGTTGTTATACAAATAATGAAAAGATAAAATATTCATCGGAACGCGGAAAAAATTGTTTCCAAAAGGAATGTAAATTTTATGACATGAAGGTCTTTTATAGGTAAAGATAATTAGTGCAAGAACGATTTGTATTGTAGATTAAATTTTTTTTCTTACCAACAGTGCTAAATATTCATTCCCGGCAACAAAGTAAGTTAATGATGTATGTGCAGAGAATAATTTTCTGTGAAAGAATCCAAGTCTTAATATGGACTTAACCCTTGCTTAGTCAACGCCGCTTTCTTTTTCCCACTTCCAGTGATGTTCAGGTACGGCTATATAACGTTTGAGTTTCTTCAAAGTGCTTGTAAAGTTGCTAATTGACGTTTTGCTTTGGAGGAAAAGTTCGAGTTATAGAGGTTGAAATTTCTAAGGGATAGGAGAAACTTGTTCTAGGTACGAAAAATTTGAATTGTAGATGTTAAGTTTTCTAAGGGATAGGAGAAAGGTGTTCTAGGTACGAAAAGTTTAGTTGTGGAGGCTAAAATTTCTAAGGGATAGGAGAAAGGTGTTCTAGGTACGAAAAGTTTGAGTTGTAGGATGCCAACATATACGTAGAGGAAGAATGCCAGGTATTGATATTTGGAATGATCCTTAGGTTGAAGTCAACATGGAAGGCCGGAATCAATTTAAAAATGAGCTCATGACAAGGTGCTCCAGTTTTATCACGTGGGTATTAGTCTTCATTTTGATTGGTTTATTGCAAGCTATGGTAGCTTCGGCATTAAAGGTGATCTTATCGAAGCTACGGTAGCTTACAGCCAGGTTACAGGTATCGGGCTGTCAATCATGTTTAACATATTTGGCCAGCTTTGTAGAGCGCTGTTAGGAAGCAACAGGGATTTTGACGGAATAAGATTCCGAAAGAACTGTGAACGGAACATGCTGTTCTGCTACAATAAAGACGTCAGTTATGAACAGCAATAAAGTTCCCTTTGGCTCCTTACTTATTGCTGTGCACTCATAGCAGGAACGAGGTTCCCTTGTGGACCCTGTAACTTCTGAGTCCACTGGATTTCGTGGCCTCATTTTCAATTCAAAGAGATGGATACTAGACTGGAAGTCGTTTCGCCTCTTGAAAAACACGTTACGCGTTTTTATAGTCGTTAAGAAAATCAAATTTGTATCAAATTAACGACAAAGATACACATTTTATAATCGTCGTAGGTTTGTTCCCAAATCTGGCCCAACATTTTTTAATGAGACAGCTGTTGTCAAAAAGCGAAGTGGTCCAGCCTAAGAATTTAAATCTAGTATACTTATTTTGATATGCGGATGAGACTATGAAGCTCATGTGTCCTTGACGTGTGCCGTGAGCCTCGCTTTGATCCATTTGATCAAAGTGTTTAATGTATGTTATGGTAACTTCATCCAAAGAAGTACTCTGTCTAGAACAAAGTGTAGCGTTCAATGGCCTTCATGCTGTTGCCCCTCCATTCGTCCATGTTTGAGCCGGTTTTGGTGTAGGGACATTAAACTTAAAAATTTGACTTTATTTGTATGCGAACACTTGTTATAGTTGGCTTGCTGTAGGCTGCGTCGTGATTGTGTACCGTAGGGTGAATTATACACTCTCCATACCTTCCCTTACCGCGTCCTCCTTCTTCCTGTTGCTCTACATCCTCTTCCTTGTTCCCGTCCTTCTTTTTCCTGTCGCTCTATATTCTCTTCCTTGTCCCCGTCCTTCTTTTCCCTGTTGCTCTATATTCTCTTCCTTGCCCCGTCCTCCTTCTTCCTGTTGCTCTATATTCTCTTCCTTGTCCACGTTCTTTTTTATTTATTTTTTATTCATCATTTTTGTTACTTTTCTTCCTGATCAGTTCAAATACTTTGTCTTTTATCTTCCAGTCTTGTTTTACTCCTTTGTTGTTTTTGTGCTTCCGTTTTCTTCTTCACCGTGATCCTTATCACACCCCTTACATCATTAAAGTTTTCGTCGTTATTGTCATTGTCATCGTCGGTGGTGTCGACGTTTTCTTCATCAACAGAAATATCATCATCGTTATCAGAATCATCATCGTTATCAGAATCACATATCATCACCATCATCTCTACAATCGTTATCATCATCATCATCATCACCATTATTATCATCATGATCGTCATCATTATTATCATTATTATCATCACCATTGTTATCATCACCATCATTATCATCACCATCATTATCATCACCATCATCTTTACAATCGTTGTCGTCATCGTCGTTATCATCATCATCATCGTCATCATCATCATCATCATCATAATCATCATCATTATCATAATCATTATTATCATCATCATCTTCATCATCATCATTATCATAATCATAATCATCGTCATCATCGTCATCATCATCATGATCATCATGATCGTCATCATTATCATAATTATCATCATCATTATCATCATCATCATCATCATCATCATCATCATCATCATCTTTCTCATCATCTTCATCATCATCATCATCATCATCACCACCATTATCTTCATCATCATCATCATCATCATCATCACCCCTCTGTTGGTCTTGATCCATAGCCATTATCTCTTCCTGAATTGTTTCTATTTTCGTTTAACCGTTACACGATGCCCTTTTTTCCCTTTTAACTGCTTTCTTTTCACGAACTTCGCAGAGCTGAGGAATACGAAGGGTTCCCTTATAACTCCATATAAGACAAGATTATTATTGCAAGCCAACTAGATCAAGTCAAAGAAAAGGTAATTCCAATTTTCAGCCGGGTATTATCTCTTTTTGAAAAATTGGAAGTGTAAATAAGTCTGAAATAGTATACTTGTACAGCTGGTATTGCAAAATGTACTCATTTTAGTTTCAATACAATAAATTGCAGTAGAATTCGATAGTAGTGTAACTCATGTTGACAAATATGTTGTATGTAGGGGTTGCAGTCACCCCTCGCTCACTTAATCTGGAAAATTTTCATGACAAACAACGTAAAAGTATTATTTTAATGAAGCTCAGTGTGATGTAGAGAGAGCATTACGATCGAGGTGTACTTCATCTTGGCTTACCACGTCTGCTTTGATTTATCTTAGCGGGTGGCGTCTGAGCAAGACAGCTCGAACAACAGCATGGTACGTCTCAGATATGACGTCACAGGTCTAATGGCGCGAGCAGCATATAAAAAGTAACGGGTCTTAAGTGGCGCGGCGCAGGTGACACGTCGCAAGTGGTAAGCTCCAAGCTGCAGATAGCAAGTAACGCAAGTGGCACACTTTGATGTCACGTAAGAAGTTGCACATCGCAAATGCCACACAGTGTGTTGTCTGTGAGGTTAGGAGACGTTCGACCATTTTGATTCGGATTATTGATTCGCAGCCTAGTGTTTCGGTATTAGAGTCATCTAAAACAATCTAGGTAAACCAAGATAACGGATTTGCGCGTAAAAGGTTAGTTGGTATCTCGCTTAACCCCCTCTGTTGTATAAATGATATCCTCCGGAGGTGAAAGCATGGGGCTCTATTGTTTGCTTGTTTCTTTTGGCTAACCCGACTCCAGTGAAGGGAGATGAGTTGCAGGCGTCGTGGGTTAGAGGGAGAGTGTGTCTGTTTGTAGAGCCCGTTGTGTGTCTTGTGTTTGCAAGAGCATGTTTTTGTGTCGGGTTACCATTTATAATGACTGAATGTAGACACTGGTGTTGTAAAATCTCGAGAGTGGAAAATCGTGCGACTACGGGGAATCGAACCCAGGGTCTCCGCACTGCGCAACACGACGCTTTTCCACTAAGCTACGGTCCCGTACCAGTGAGAGAGAGAAATTTGGGATGTCTATTGTTTGGATATTGCTTCACTACATCCTTACACTGTGTCCTTTACTAGCCAATCACTCTCCATTTCCTGCTTTATTTGCATTTTGATTGGCTGCAGTAGTTTGATATAAATGTTTGGTCAATGTATTTTAATGCATGCATGTGACAGATATCTGCTTTCTATAACTGCTATCATAGATCTCAATTGAATAGAGTTGAGTGATTTATGATTGATTCTTGTGGATTATCTTCTGGATCATCTAGGGATCATCTTGTGGATCATCTTCAAGTGTAGCCAGCGGGTTGTTGACATTTTCAGTTTGTCACCTCCGAGGCGTTTACTCCTTTATGTGACTGACCTACCGCTTTACGTCAAACTAATTATCTCGTGTTGATTCTTGTAATTACAACACGTGTATATATTTCCAATTCAGTAGTGTATGTTCTCAGTTGATTACTCTCAAGTACGTTTCAGTGACAAATTATCTTTAGTTATGTTCGTTTCATTCCTAGATAACTAGCCCATCTGCGCATATATTCCAACACTAGTTCCCCCAGAGCACTCATGATACTTCGAACAAACTATCTCTTGGATTATAGCATTTTAAACGGGAAAAGTTATCTTATATACATGATTATATATTTGATAGAAAAGTTATAGTTAATTTGGAGAAAGTCCTAATGGGGGAAATTATAAGGTCTGGACACATGTCCTTTTTACTTCATACAAAATCGCTCTTAATTGTATTCCATAAAGAATAACAAGCCACAACAAGGTCTTTAACTCGAAAATCAATCGTCCTAAGTGGTGGTTGACTATCATCTGATGCATTTGTAGTGACACAATATCAAAACAATAGACATCCCAAATTTCTCTCGCGCGTTGGTATGGGACTGTAGCTTAGTGGAAAAGCGTCGTGTTGATTTTTCACCTTCGAGATTTTTCAACACCGATGTCTACATTCAGTCATTACAAGGACGACTGCAGCCTTACATTAAACTAATACAAATAAATGCAGATAGTTGAAAGCAAGAGTTCACATGCGTAAAAATGACATCATGTATGCAGTGGTATGACCTTAACATTTATCTTATCAAATGCCCAACCGAATTGCCACTTGTATGATAAATAGAACGATTTGAATCTACGGGGATAGAAATGGATCATAATCAGAACATACTAAATACGTCACATACTAAGTAACTACCATTTTAGCTGTACATCCTTAATCAAAAATTTCGTAACACAACAACAATGAATAAAACTGTAATGCAAAACATGTACTAAATAGTGCAATAGTAAAGTCGACAATCCGGGTAGTCGATCCCGAATTCTCATCACCACCAACAACGTTATTTTGTTTCGCTATTAGCTTCATCATTACCTTTTCATTTATACAGAGATTATGAAACACAAGCGAAACACAAGTTATAAAATCTCTGATTTATATAAGTACTCAGGCTGACACACAAGCAGTCATGAACTACATAGTAAAGAACTCGATAAACACGAAGTGCTTGAGGCGCTGGCGGGGATCGAACCCAGGACTTCCCACACTGAAAACGAAGACTGTACCATTGCACTAACTAGTGCAATAGTAAAGTCGACAATCGGGCTAGTCGATCCCAAAATCTCACCACTACCAGCACCCTTATTTTTCTGGTTCGCTGTTAGCTTCATCGGTGCCATTTATTGATATAAATACTCAGGCAGACACACAAGCAGTCATGAACTACATAGTATAGAAGTCAATAAACACGAAGTGCTTGAGGCGCTGGCGGGGATCAAACCCAGGATCTCCCACTCCGAAAGCGAAGATAAAAGAAGAATATGTAAGATATATATTATATATGTGTATATATATATATATATATGTATATATATATAATCCCTTAATACAGCAGAACTGAAACCATTGTAAAAATATTAAGACGACAAAAAACACAACTGGTTAGAAGAAATTTGTTAAGGGAAGGCTACTTATAAACAAGATTAAATAGAAACAATTGATTTAAAACAATAAACTAGCTAAAATTGCCATGAGGCACGAAAACATTCCTACTTACAATAACATTTCTAAAATACTTTAAACCTCATTATTACTCATTTAAAAACTCGGATTTTATAGAGAATACATTAAAATCATATGAGTTTTGATATTTAGCATTCTTACCAGACTTTTCTAATAAGGTGTTAACTTCCAATACTCAGATAAGTCTAGTACCTTCTGACGGAAGTCTTTGACACATCATAACGATCAGTTGCCCATGCACCCTTACTGCAAAACTGTGATTTGTTTGGTGACGCCAATGCCCCTTCTCCACGTGGATCAACTTGTCAATAATTCGACCCAGACCTCTATGTTTTCAAGGATCACAAATGACTAAGTTGATGTTCCTGTAGTAAGTGAGGGTATTCCACGCAAAAACCTCGTCTATTAGGAACTTTTTACAATCTATACCCTCGTTATAGTGGTGTAATTCGATAAAATACCATAAGCAGGGCTTTTTGATTACCAAGGTTGGTTTTTGTGGTTAGCAACTTAGAGACAGTTTAGATTATTGTAAATCACAATGGCAGATAAAACAGGCGATGGAGCAAATGCCGGATTCAATCCGAAAAACCCGGATGGTTTTAATATAGAAGCCAAATTCCTTCTGGTACCAGGAGCAATTATTGCACTTCTAGTTAGTAAGTACGGGTTTTAGTTATTAAATGACCAAGGTTTATGTCACTTGGAATGTTACGATCATCATAATCACGTTTTATAGGTGGCAGTCGATAGATCGGTCGCGTGCACGTCGTTACCAAACTAGTCACTATTGTTAAAGGGAAGTTTTAATGTATCTGACCACAAGACAGGTTATTAAGTCGCAAGTTCACGCAGTGTCTTGCTGAGGCATTTAACAATTAAGTTAATTATTGAAAATTTCGAAGATTTCATAAACTTCCGACTGTGAAACGTCAACGTGTAGCTTTCGAAACCTATATGTGACTGGTCATCAGTGCAAGTTTGATCGTTAGGACGCCCTAAACTCGTCAAGGTGAAATAATCTGTGAGATGAATTTGAGCTTCTTTAAGTAAATTCTAAATACATGGATCTACCATGTTCACGGTCTCGCCGGAAACTTAAATGTGCCATCAGCTTTTAACATAATTGCCGTCTGGGAAGTTCAATGTTGCCCAAACCAGGATGGTAATTCACCTGTACTGTAGAATACCACAGACGCCTGGTGTCGTTCCATAATTATGACACTATGGTGGCAATGTTTTTGATTCCCTTGACCAGTTTTGAAGATTTGCTACTTAAAATCCTCTCTTCTTAATGAAGTTAGGTTAAATTAAAGGAAGTCAAGAAAGTTAAATTAAAGGAAGTCAAGAAAGTTAAATTAAAGGAAGTCAAGAAAGTTAAATTAAAGGAAGTGTAGAAAGTTAAATTAAAGGAAGTCAAGAAAGTTAAATTAAAGGAAGTCAGGAATAGTGATCAACTAATCTGTTGGTTGTTATGCCATCTTATTTCTGAATCATCATCGAAGAATATATCAATGTTTTTAAATAAAAAGTTATGTATAATTAACTGAAATAGGGCTTGTTTATGTTAGGGAAGTTCTACCAGCTCCTACTGTCAGGGATATGACTTCAAGAATGTATGGGATTTCTACACCCAACACACCAGGTGCATTGATCAAAGCGTATGAAAGGGTTGCTCTAGAGACCTAAACAATAATTTGTTTATATTGGGGGGGGCAACATGTCAAAGTTCATTTGAGGTGGAACACTCAGTAAAGACTACAGCAATAGGCAGATTTCTAGCAAGTTTATTGTTGCTTTTTTCCCCTTCTAGCTGCCCATTTTAACTGAGCCTTGAGTCATAAGAAGTTTGCCCAAAATATGTTTTACATTAACTAGTTTTGAGACAAGTGGGCATCCCTCCTCCTTAAAGACAGTGAACCAATTGTTTTTGAGACCCAGCTAAAGGTTCCTATTTTTGCGTATTCAAATGGGAAAAGTTGTCATTTCAGAATTTAGGAAGCTTAAGTGGCGAAATTGGTAGTGTCTGATCAAACAATTGTTGCACATGATTTACTTTTGACAGCATGTGTTTTCATAGAACCACAGTGAAAGGATTCATTTTCTTGTTTGTTGTTTAGGCAGTCATACATAGGTCTAATGATATGGTTATAGAGAAAACATCTTGCTTTTGTAAGGTTCATTGATAATAAGCTTACTTTTGCTGATCAATGCTTTTATCATGCCTGACCTCATACTGTTGAGTAATTCAAGTGGAACAAATTTATTTGTAACCCAGGATTATATATATATTTCTTGATATACATGAAAATGAAATACATATCAAGAAGATGGTTCCTAAAGGAATTTTAACAAAAATCCTTCTTTTATTTAGCCACATATTTCATATGTTTTCGAGAAAGATAATTAACGTCTCATTTCATTAAAATTCTGGCAGCCAAATTCTGATACTAGAACAGGCATTGAATTCATTAAGGACAAGCAGATGTAGCTACTTTGCTTAAGTAGTTTCTAAGAGAATCCTAATTTTTAAGCAGTTTTTGATATATAACTGATTTTAGCAGAAAGGGAGCTTTTTTTGAGGCCGAGCCCAAGTTTGTGGCATTTCCTATAGGTATGTTTATTATATATCCCCTGTTTTTAGGCTTTCATATGATGATGATGATGCAGTTTTAACGCAGTGCACTCCCCTTTTCAGGGGCAAGGGCAGTGCACATGTACACAGGACTTGTTTGAGTTTAGAGCACTTTAAGACCAGATGCCTTTCCTGATGTCACCAATGGCCCTCCCCAGATTTCAAACCTGACCCTTTTGAACTGAAGGCAAGGATCTTATCCACTTGACCACAGGGGCTCAGTAACTCTCATAACTTTTAGAAATGTAATCAGCCCTGCATAGACTTTAAATCAGCTAAGACTATTGCTATTACTTTAAAATGCCCCATTTCACATGTATGGACATATTATTTTCAGGAATTAGTGGAATAGTTTTTTTCAGCATATGTATGAACAAAGTTCTTAAAGTATTAACATGCATCTTTTGAAGAGAGTGTATGACTGAGATGTGTCACCTGGGTTTTTCACAATTTCAAGCAAGTAAATTGCAGTTGGGTACATATTCATATTTTGAAAAATAAAACATTTTTCACCTGAACAATTCCCTTCAATCAAGACCTGGTGAAATGTAGCAACTTCTATTGAGTAGAAAGACGTGGGATACCATAGCTCACATTTTCCCAGTGTCAAAAAAGCCCCCCCCCCAGAAATAAGCCCCCCAGGGAAAGACACCTCTTCCTCTTCCTAAGAAGGCTTTCTTAAACAAATTGAAGGTATTCTATATGCAACACTAATGGACTGTGCTTCATGTGAGGGGAATGATCAATTTTACCTAAGCAATGTTGTGCAATTTTTTATTGGTTTTAATGCTATGTACTCCCCGTTACAGGGACTTAAGTGGTGCCCATGTACTGCTACTTGTCTCCTTCTTTAAATATGTTGAAAGAAAATTTTTCAAAGTTTTCAAAGTTGCTGTTCTGGCAAACACAATAGGTTGTGTTTTACTAAAGCATGATGCTGAGATTACCTATCTACCGTTGTTGAGGTTCCACATGAACCAATTCTGAAAGTTTCCTTGACAACAGGTGATCATCCGTTACTGATTTGATTTCAGCCGACTCAGATAGGTTTGTGTCGGCTTTCAAATTGTCAATGTAGCTGACAGCAGGTCTGCCTCTGTTGATTGTCCTTTTGTTGGCTGCCAGAATATCAGAGGTGATGCTAATTCACCTGGATGCCTGTGGCCATGCCCTGCAAGGCACATTCTTTGACTCCTCACTTTGTTGGACAATGAGGGTAGCTCTTGATACTTTTTTTGGTAGTTTGGTTTCCAGGAGATATTCAGAGTCATTCTGAGCATGCACATGTAGCATCCATCAGGATGTTTCTGGAGGGCCTTCATCAATGCCCAAGTCTCACTTCCATATAACAAAAGTGATTCTACAGTAGCAGTGAACAATCAAACTTTAATTGTGAGAAAGAGAGCTGATTTTCATATCATACCAAGATTTTGGCAGGCTCTCCGGGCTAGTGCTTTCCAAACATTGAAATCCTTTTCACTGCTTTTCATCCACAAGCCAAGTTATTTGAAGTCATCAACTTCCTTGATTGTGTTACTAAAATTAAACATCATCTATTGATATTATGAGCTCTTTCTGGGGAGGGGGGGCTGTTAGGACCTTTTTCTAGGATGCCTTTCGCCTCTCTTCCCCTTTGATGTTGGCTTCTTGAATAATGTGTAGAGGGGAGTAGTAAAGTATATGCTATCTACAGAATGGTAACTGAGAAGCAAATTCATTTAAGACTGATTGTTAAATGAGATGATACAAATTATTTGCCATATGCAACTTTGACTGCAGAAGGTTCTAGGTTTAAATCCCACTCGAGGCAATTTAAAGATTTGCCTGCTTCATCAATATGTAAAACTGAGCCATCAAGCTGGCCGCCAACACAGTGTGTCATCCTTCTGGTGTTGGCAAATGGGAACCAGTTCTTACTGGGGTCAAATTTTGGAAACACAAGGACGAAGAGTGGTACCCCTCCCTGCCTTCAGGTGAAAGCCATGTGAAAAGGGAGCCTTATGGTCGCCCTCAACTGCAGTCGAACAATTTGATTTGATTTGAAGAATGAAGCACTTCCTTTTAAATGTTGTGAATAGCAAAACTTTGTTGCAACTCATCTTCCATTTTTACACTTTATTGCAATTAATGTGACATGGAGTGTAAAATATCTCTGTACTCTTTTCTATTTCAGTTTACCTAATATACAGACTACTTAACAGCAAACGAGAGAAACAACGCCTCAAGGAAGAGAAGAAAAAGCAGAAAGCAGAAAAGAAGAAGAAATGAACCTGAAATTTATTGTATAGTTTTAATACAAATTTTAGCCAGGAGCTCTTTAATGTATACTCACAGAATTGTAAGTAGCTGAAAAGTATACATCATGTGGATATGTGATGAAAGTGTACCCTGCAAGCTCAAGAGAATCCCAGGCTTAAAAATAATAATGAGAAAATAATATATGTCAACAGCCACTCCACAACTAGCAAAACTCAAAGGAATTCATAAATACCTGGTTATTTACTCACTGAACACATTGCTTCCTAGTGGCAGACGTTGGGTTAAAATTTTACTAAATTGTACAAAGTACAGTCAATAGAGGCAATGAAGCTGTTGTGGATGTCAAGTTGTGATTCTCTTAAAATGTTGTCGTATTGTTGCCACATTATCATATGATGACGTAAATGCATGTCAGATTTGAACACAGATTCTAAGGACAAAGGTGTATCACTTTTCAGATTTTTCTGCCTCATCTGACTT
>JAAAKL020003252.1:0-23643 GCA_010016065.2 Carybdea cf. marsupialis auct. non (Linnaeus, 1758)
AAAATACAAAAAGAGTGATTAGAATGATATTGCGAAGTGACGACAACACAAAAACTGTTGACCTTGGAAACCACTATTATGATTTACATAAACAGGGTAACCTGACCCCCCCGCCCCCTATAAAAGATCTTTTGATCCAGAAAACGTAGACCACCTCCAGAAGTATTCGGGAGAGGTTTAAAGGCCTGTTACGCATGCTGACCATTCCTGATTCAGTATACTCTCCACTTTGTGATATCATTCACTTGTTTATTATTGTGTTGATTCATTTAAAAACCCTCATCAATTACGTTAACATAGTGATTAATAAGAGATACTAAATTCTCCGTTATATTTAGAATTCATTTCTACTCTTCGAAACCGGGAAAGCCCCAGCGATTGTGGGTAAAATAAAAGACTTTAACGTCGATATTGAAGAGGTAAGAACAATTTATCTTCACCATCTGCACCTTCCTCTTCTTTGACACTCCCTTTTCTTTCGGTTCTTCTTCGTCTCTTTAATTGATTTTATATTGTAATTCTTCCCACGCCTTGCATACCAGTTTGAAACGCTTGAAAACTGTTTGTTTCCGTTTCGCTTGCTTAATTGTCAAATGGGGTTTCTGTAAAATATCACAGTTTCAGCCTGCAAGGAAACACGTGTATCTCAGCAATTGGGAAAATTGAATGGCCTAGGCGACACGTAGATAAAGAGACACCTACGACAATATTATAATATTATTGCTGCTGGATTGGCTTTGAGTTAGAAGAATGCCTTTACAGCTTTTTTGAGCAATAAAGACTCCCAAATGATATGCATATTGACATATAGGCTTAGAACAAACTTTGCACTATTAACTATTAATAAATGCACACCCTGTAACTTCATATGACAGTTAAGCAACGCAGTGAAAAATGTCTTGTCGCCATTAAAGGTAACGATGAAACGTTTTTGGGTAAAAATTGGAATTATTGTTATAGAGAAGAGAGGATTGGAAGATATGAAGTCAGAGAAAAGTGAAAATGTCACGAGCGCTTGCTGCTCTACCAACTGTGCTACAGTGACCCTGTGATGATATAGTTGAAATAGTCTCCAGTCGCCACGTTAGCTCCAAATACTCCATCGGTTGACATAGCAACCGGCTCTGCGCAATTTAGGAGACGAGCATCTCTGCGCCATGAGATTTGACCATGGAAGGCCAATCATACTGTCCACAGCCCATTGAAAATTGTAAAGTGTTTGAGAGAAGAGAGGATCTGATGATATCGAATTCGAGATCCTAGAGAAAAGTGAAAGTGTCTGCACTGGGATTCGAACCCGAGACGCACGTTTCGCAGCGTGCTTATCTGCCAACTGAGCTATAGTGGTCCTGTGATAAAATTATGGTGGGAAGGTGCAAACTATGACTTCTACTACGTTTATTACTACCTTTAAACCATGCTATCATATCGATGTCATAAATACAAATTATTCCTTTATGTATCCGCATTTGGCGTCTCTATTGCCTTTACCGCCATTTTTATTATTATCCGACAATCATATTACTTACCTTAGAACAAGAAGCTTACAGGAGAGGAACTGAATTTGTTAGAAGGTAATGCCTTTTATGTAAACTGTATCCGTCATTAAAGAATACATGTCGATTACGTGTAACTTGTTGAAATTATTGTTATTACTACGGTGACATCTTTGTCACTCATCTCTAATTCGTATTTACTTCATAAATGTTCATAAAATGTTTGGTGCTTTTGTGTCAGTGTCTCATGAATAGCTTGAATTCCCCATACCCTTTTCCAATTTGACTCATGCCCGTGTGGTCTATGCCATCGTGTGACAAAATTTCCCAACTCCATGGAGTTTAGCCCAAGCTTACTTCTATCGCATCAAATTTTTCTGGGTACAAGTGTGACAAAGTACTACAATCTCGAAGCCAAGGACTGTTGTAAGCTTGAGATAATGTTATTCTACTTTCTTTACTTCTACCTTTAAAATTCTTAATGGCTAATTGTAAATTTTATAAGGATGAACTACTCTTTTTATGTAATAAAGCTTTATCATCTGTAAGTGAATCAGCCGTTGATGTATCTGCATAATTTGTTTGTTACGAGAAACGTGTTCGTATATTTTTGGGTGTATTTTATAGATGCATTGCTACCCCCTGTAATTCATCAAGTCTACGCTAATTAAATGAAGTTCATTTCCAAGTTTGCCGTGTGTGCTGTCTACTAGTTAAAGTCTACTGACTGCAAACTTGAATCGGTGATAATTAAGGTCATGATTCCATTTTGAAGCAAAATGGGGCAGATCCTGGTTCTCTTTCGTGACTAAAGACATCACTGGCTCTCGGGTGACCCGGAAATATCACCAACCATAAGAACTAAAACGAGAGACGTTAAGAATTATTGAAAATTGCCCTTGCTGTTTAAAATGATACCAAAAATACATGGCAGCTCAAATAGACACTTAAGTAATGTTCAGGCAATAAGACAAGCGATGTGGTCGGCGCTAAGGCATGCAATTATCATGAAATGCACATTTTGTAGGACAAGGAGCGTATAAAAGTGGTTGTAACTTATCAGATCACGAAATACGTTCTTACTGAAGATTGTAATTGCTTTTTATGGTTATTTATCTTGATAGGATTCTTAATTACATGAAAACCCCCTAATTGCAATGGTTTATAATACAGCAGAGTGGAGTGACTTCGTTAGCCAGTGGCCTTTAAAATAAAATTGTTGTACTAAAAAGCCCTTTGGTCTGCAGAGCTTAATTATCAGAACACGGTCAAAGAATGAAAGGGCGAAGCTCGCTGAAAACAGTGAATGGAAATTTGAACAAAATAACTGTAAAGTAGCACAGTTGATCGTTTGACTGACGCGTGCAGTTTGATGTTCAGTGCCATAAATACAGGGGCGAATCCTTTCTTCTGCAGAACAATTTGTCTTACAGAATAATTTACTCGTGTCGAAGAAAAAATTCAGATCAAATGAAAACACCTGGCGGCAGAATAAAGTAAATAGAAATACTATCTTTTATTAAGTTCTGTTCTAAAATGCACAGGGTTTCTTTTGTAGTCTTGCTACTTGTTAAATCTTAGGAACATCAGCTCAGGCTGTCTTCGTTTCTTTACGTGATTACTTTGCACTCGTATTTAGTTAAAGCGTGAATGAGAGTTGCAATGAATCTGCTTTTAAGCTTTCATCCAGTGTTTATTTCATGGAAATATCTTAACCGAGGGGTGATTTATAACTTTTTTAGTCTAGCTGAGGGCGATGGAATATCACACAAAGTTCAAATTTATTTATCCTTACTGTAGAACTACTGAGTCGATGCTGCGCCGGTAACTTGAGGGATGAGTCTTTACCATCGGAGACAATTCCAACACTAGAAAAAATATTGCGCTGGCCGTTAGACAAAGTCTATCCAGGTAAAAAGCATTTGTTTCTATCTAATTGCAGTATCGTGAAGTGAGACCTTGTTGAAAAAAACTATAAACTGTATAAGTATGTCGTCATCGTGATCTTTATCATAGTCAATACTATCATCATCATCATCATCATCATGATCATCATCATTAGTATATCATCAGCAACAGCAACAACAACATTATTATCATAATCATCATCATCATCATCATCATTAGTCTTCTGCTCATCCTTCTCCCGTCTTCGTCTCTCCCTCGTTCTCTTCCTCGTTCTGTCCCTCGTTCTTCTCTCCCTCCTTTTTCTCTCCCTCCTTTTTCTCTTCCTCCTTCTTCTCTCCCTCCTTCTTCTCTCCCTCTTTTTTCTGTCCCTCCTTCTTCTCTTCCTCCTTCTTCTCTCCCTCCTTCTTCTCTCCCTCCTTTTTCTCTCCCTCCTTCTTCTCTCCCTCCTTCTTCTCTCCCTCCTTCATCTCTCCCTCCTTCTTCTCCCCCTCCTTTTTCTGTCCATTCTTCTTCTCTCCCTCCTTCTCTCCCTCCTTCTTCTCTCCCTCCTTCTTCTCTTCCTCGTTCCGTTCCTTTCTCATCCCGCCCCTTACCTCGTCCTCTTCCTCGTCTTCTTCCTCGTCTTCTTCCTTTTCTTCTTCCTTTTTTCCCCCTTTCACCATGAGCCATTTGGGGTTGCAAGTTACGTGCCAGGGCTATTCAGGCAGCAACCTTGAGCAGTTTGCCTTCAACTTCATTCGTAGCAGATATCTTATATTATGCTTCCAACCCATTGATTCCCATACACAACTCTTTAAGCTACTTAGGAACATCTTTCCCCATAGTTTCCGTTTGAAAAGTTAAGGCTACATGGATACCCGGAAATCCATTCTTAAGACCTATTTGGTTAGACGAAATTCCGCTTTAAGTTGGTTTTGCTGCTTAAATTGGATTTATTTCTCTTTAGACAGGATTCGGGCTTCTATCTTAGACAAGTTTAACTTCAAATGTCAGGTTGATCAGGGCAAGTATCAGTTGTTTTGATATTGTCTCACTTTTGCAAAAATGCTATCTTTGGCATTCAGCGAAGGATGAGTCAAGATAGTTAAAGATGATCTGCTTTGACAGAAATGGTAATTTCATTTAAAGAAGTTTAACTGTTGTAAGGATAGTTATTTCATGGTAGAAAAAAGGCTATATAAGGTTGGGCAGAATATGCATCGATCGTCACAATAACATTTAAATTGAAGGTAGCTGATCTATCACTTTTTTATTGCACCGGAGCTTATCGAATATAACTTACGAAAAAGCACTGAAAGCAAAAAGTATTGTCGGCGCCATCTTATTTAACCCTATTCGTCAGGGCCTTGGAAGTTTACCTCTGAACCAAACTCCTACCTCGATTTTGGCAAAACGCTGGTTATTAGTGACTATTAACCGTTATCGTTCTTGAACATGTAAGGCAGTTGATTCTCTACAATGTCTAGGGCTATACAAAGAGAAGTTCAAGAGGACCTTAGACCGTTTTTCTTTACTTTTATAGGTTTGGATACTCTTCGATTGATGATCTGCTCCAAAGATATTCTAGAAAATTTTATTACCGAAGATAGTGGAGAGAAATTAATGAATTATTTATTTTTAGTATCAAGGTATGTTGTATACCAATTGATATTTAGCCTGATGGTAGTTCGTCTGTATTTGAGACTGATTCTTAGCATCGGAACAGCTGAAGTCCACAATATCAGCCTTGTCTTAGTATCCGTTAGGATCATGTCTTACGTTTACCTTACACAAACATTGTGGGTATTGGCTTATTGGAGGGCCATAGATCGGTTATTTACTTGATATAATAACTGTATGGGCAGACTAAACTTTTACGGTATCCTTTAGGATTTGATCAGGTTACCTCTGTCCAATAAATCATTAAAGTGTGCGGTATTTGTCTGTATTAGTACCTGTATAATCTTTGGGGGATGGGGGCTTATTCGAAGAGGGTGCCTTTTATAATCGGAGAAAACTTGCAACATTCCGTGAGTTGACCAATTGTCAGTGATAATTCCTCATCCGATAATAAGCGCCACATCAGAAACTTAGAGGATGTGCCTATGTTATGTACTGAGCTCATACGCGGGGCGTTAATACAGATAAGTATACTACTGTCAATTTTTGTATCATATTAATGATTGGCACCATCATATGTATCAGCACTAGTTACCCGAGACAGTGTATTGAACACTTTCAATGTTGTAGTTTGTGGCGAGTGTTCAACAGACGAAGCCATAATCGAAGGATAGACAATGACATTAATGACGTCAGATACGGTTCACGTGACGTAGTGGTCAAGGTGTTGCTATGCTCATATGCAAAAGAAGTCAATTTCTATTGCTTCTCTTCTTAGTAAATCTTAATCTCATGTTAACATTTATTGAATAGTCAGTGCAGCGAAAAATGTTTCAAGTTTAAGTTTTAAATTTCTTTTGGCTTTAAAGTTGTAATGGATCTTGAAACAGATGGCAGATATAAGCCTGACAAAATCCAATTAACACTAGGCACCACAGGTAGAACCAAAAAATTCTATTTGTTGTACTTTCATTACTTATCTGTTTTGGGACTGGCAATGAGTATTATAAGTATTTCAAGACTATATTGTTTGAATATCATCAATTAAACCTATGAAACAAGAAGTAAAAACGCGTAATTAATCGGTTCTCATACATGAAATGCGGCCGTACTCGTAGCCGTTTGACAATGTTTGAAACCCAAACGGGATGCTCTGGGACTAGTCTGACGTCATACTGTTTGTACCTATTCACAACAAAAGGTGATCATGCGGACATTATTGGTAGACCACCAGGAATAGCGACGGTGAAGCCCACGAACATATCAGAGCATCATACAGTGGACACATTTATGACACACAATATTGGATCATGAACTTAGAGACCGTTTCTAGATTAATATTCAGTGCTCTATAGGAGGGACAGCGGTTAGATTGTGCGCAGTAGCAGTTCATCTAGCAATATTTCAGAAGCTAAAACTTAAATATTGCTCCATATTGATGTTCTGTGTTTACATTGAAGCTGTATTCTTGTATTTACTGCATGTATTTGAGGAGTCAAGAACATTAACGAAGATGTGAAGGAGGCTAGCTGGGAGTTGAACTGTTAGCTCATGCAGTGATGGTCTGTAGAATGATGGGTCGTCGCGCATCGATTAGCCACGAGCAAAATAAGGGCAATGGGTTACAAATCATAGGCTGTTGTGACCATTTAATACGATACGACGTTTTCTAGAAATAGTTCTCAAACTGGAATCCACGAAACCCTAGGGTGGGCAACAAGAGATTTCAGGGGCGTGAAAACTTTACTAAGTTCAAGGTGAAAAGACTCATGATGCCTCCTCCTTGATAAAACACCGTATGTGGTAGAATGCCCTTATGAGCGTGTCGTGTATAGAAATACAGATAATGGCCACAACAATGACCGTGTCAACATATGTTAAACATAATAAGTGTAAACGGTACCTCACCCTCCACCAGTTTACATTGCCAGACTTTCAACCAGATAGCTAGCGCTGATGTCAGGTAGACTCTACATGCACCTCCTTTTTATCCCGAAACCATTACGTCACATATAATTTTTGAAACACAGAATTTTGCTTACCTTACTATGTTACACGGTTACATCACAGTTCTAGAAACGTTTACGCAAACTGCTGACTATTACATACTTACTTACTGCACGGTTTAACGTCTCTTGTTCCTCAGCTTTGAGGGTTGGACGCCATCATAATGTCCACTTTTCTTGATTGTTGTTTGCCAGCCGACTCGATCGAGAGCATCTTCTTTCTTCGGATGAAGTAGGCTCAAGTCAGCTTTAATACAGTCATCCCAATGATTACATGACACCCCATTGCGATGATTGTTGAGGGAGTGTTGGATTTGTAAGATGCTATGATTCCATCGACAATCTGATGTATTTTCTTAGCTATATGCCTACACAGGGCAAGTTTCATCAAGAACATCTTCGTATTTATTTGATGACTAAGGAGGTGCAGAACGTGCCTTTCACGGTCTGTACTCTTTTAAAAGTCGGATTACAACACCACAATTTCAGCCTTATGCAGAAAGATGGCTCTAATTGTGCTGATAACATTTACGATAGCGATTTCTGGCATGATTGGAATTGAAACCAAGGATCAACACAAGCTTGGTGTGGCTCATGATATGTAGGTTTTGCAACCAAGAACACAGCTGTATACTGAAGAACGCAAAGAAAGTGCGTCTTTTGCATTGAGCTGTTATGTAGAGTTGACTTGTATTATATTTTCATATTTATATCATATTTAAGAAAATGTTTCGTTAGGGAAGTACTTAATTGTTCCTAGTTTTAACAGGCGCCGTTAATCACCATTACGTTGTCAGTGGACTGCCATTCCAATATATATTTTTGAAGAAGTTTGAGAATGACTGCTTATTAAATTTATTGATTTTTTCAAGTTCGCAAGAGCATGTTAAGAGCGGCAGTGGAGTAAAACTAAAGAGATAAATTAGGGAACATTTGGCCGTCAAGCCAAGGATTTAATACCCATTTGTACTAATGTATGATTCCGATAGCCATTGTCACATTAGCATCCTAAGATACATAAATTTCAATCGTTGATGGTAACAGTAAAGCAAAATCAAATGCCTCATTCTCCGTCGCCTTTAGTTTGAACTTAACCATTAACTTAAATCGACTTCATCTTTACTTAACTTAACTTAAGTTCAATATTCCTTAAAGTTAACTATCTATTACATAAGGTTACGTTAAATTCACCATTACTTAATCTTAACTTAACCATGATTTTGACCCCCGATATAAAGACTCTCAGGAGACCAAGATACTCGTAGCCAAGTCACTAGGCACAAATTGGCTATGCATCTATTTGCAAGGAATATGAAGATGTTTAGATGCTAGTTAGATGGAGCGCTAAGAAGGAAGATAGTTCCTTCCTGCTACTCCTTTAACACTGTTTTACACAGTCATTGTTGTGTGGGGTTTAAAAATTCCTCCGCGGTATTAATGTCCCACATTGGAGAAAATAGTATTTCTTTATAACCATGATCTTTACTCCCGTTTCTTTCGCGTTTAGGAAAGATGCTCCAGCAGCTAATAGCATGTTATCGTGTAAGACACTTTGTAATTGTTTCCGAAATGAATCGGGAATGCGCTACATCTTACACAATAGTAGCAAGGTAATCAGTTTTCTGATAATTTGTACTGCCGTATTTTATAGTATTTCATCATTATCATTAACGATAGTCATGGATAGACCGTTGGTGCATCCATGACTTGACACGTGTCCTCCATTCCATACGTGACCCTGCTTTCTCTGACATTTCTCTCAATCCGAGACCGCTCCATTGTTGGATATCGTCAAACCAGTTTCTTTGAGGCCTTCCTCTGGGGTGTGTACTCTCAACCATGCCTTGAATTAATGTTTTCGTGGTTTGACCTGCCTGGATGTGATGTCCATAGAATTGGAACTTTCTTTTCTTTATCGTTTCTATTATTTCTGGCTCTGCCTGCATGACTTTCTTTACCTTTCTTTACCTTTCTTTACCTTTCTTTGTAGTATTTACTTGTAAGTATTTATTATACAGAGCTATTAATTTATCCACTTTTTGACATCCTCCCCGCTGCCATTCTAAACTACCCAATATGTTGCTTTTAACTCTGTTGTGCCCCTTCCTTGCCGGTTCCGTGCTACCTGATTATTTTATTGTAACTATGTCTAGTAATCCACGTGACATTTATTCGCTTTTCGATTGTTTGCGCAACATGATGCATTTTTCTCCCTCATGATACACTTGTTCATATGTAAACAGGCATTCCGGATTACATAAGCAAACTAAACATACTTGCTGAAGTCCAGACGTTTTTGTACGGCTTCTGAAACACACAGTAAGATCTACAAGCCTTATTTGCTACCGTCGTTCGCAGCATGTTGATCTGTTTTCACACCACATCACATCTTGCTTATCATTTCTAAATTTGCGTTGGATTACGTGACACATTGTCAGTATTTAATAGTTGATTTAGTTTGTAAGAGAATGTCGCATGTCGGTATTCACAATAAGCTTGTAGAGAAGACGAGGGGACTCACATGATGCGAAAACAAATGGTTAGATGAAGACCTGAATACACTTCACCAAGTAGATCGTTTGTGGGCGACTCATTTAGCGCCATTTTTAACCATCTTTGTGTGCCTGGTAACGTTAGCTTCAGATAATTCTGATTAGGTTTACTAAACTGTTTATTGTATCATGTCTATTGTAAAACGTATGGAAAATTGCAACTTGAAGGGCCATTTGAAAGGGTTTTTTTCTTTGCTCTACGATACGCAGTTTTTTTTATTTTCTTTTCTCTAAGATACTTTCATCTGGTTTCCGTTTGTCTCTTAAGGTCTTAGATTATACTGTGACTGTCAGCGAAGTGGAACACAAGAATACAAGAACTGCAGCTGCAAGCTTACTCTTAAAGTAGGTTGTGGGGTTTTCCTGCTTTATTTTTATTATTAATGTTCCCAACAAGAATTTACAGTATTTATCACAAGGCCCATGATATCCCCTCTTCTCTGTGGTCTTCCGCTATCACTTTTTAGATGTTAGTGAGGAAGCTGTTGCTAACAGATGCTTTTGCTCCTGTTTGACACCATAACTTGTGTATACCTCGTAATTTTCTTTCAGCCTACTCTTCTTTCACTTGCTACTTGGCTTACATTTTTTAATTTTTCCGCAAATGGCTTTATCTTTGTTACCCCTCAATTTCTTCTTTTTAGTCTTAAAAGCCCTTGAAAAAGCTAAGATCATGTACTCGATCTGATGTTTCTGATTGTTTCTGATCAATATATTTTTTAAGGATTCGTTAACGAGGAAGACCTATAATGGTATCAATAGGCAATACTACAATATCTTAAAGGCAAATATATTTTCTATCCGTATCCTATAGGGATTATTTAAACTCTAGATGGAGTTCAAGCCTCTGTGCGGAGGGAAAGTGATGACGTTGCAGATATAAAACTTTGAAAATAGCACGATCGACTTCAGATATCTAAAGGCGACTCTGGAATAGGCTGTTTCCCAAAATACTAGACGTGCAGTGTATGTAGTGTTTAGACTAGAGGCGTTTGAATTTCAAAAATCCCAAGTCAAAACTCTGTTGATATTCTTTGGTTCCTTGCGTTGGGAACCAGCATTAAATGATAAGGTTTTCTTAGAGAGATTTCAAACTTGGAAAGCTGAAATCTTGTTGTTGGGAAGGGCAACAGTCTCAATTTTGGCCATGAACGTTCGTACCAAAAGGGCAACATGAAAGTTGAGTATTTTTCCCTGTAATTTTAACATTTTCAAAATCGGGACGTCACACTTTCCCTCCGCATAGCGACTGCGCCAAGTAACGAAACCGCTAACATACTGAAACGATATTTTGACGCTCATTGATATACAAACCGTAGAAATCCGAGCGAACTTCAAGGATGAGACGTGATGCTCAGCTGTTTCTTTGTAAACAGCACTCAAGTGATGGTATAGAAATTTGTGTTTTTGTACCAGCCAACATTCAGTTAGACAATCATAATCTGCCAAAAAGGCGCAATAAAAAGACAGATTCCCTTTGTCTGCTAAGCAAATTTTAGTGGTTAAGTATGAATTGGATCCAGTGCTGTCAAATGAAACAAAATTGTGGCCCTGTCTTAAATATGGAAGCAATCATTCCTGCTCATTTACGCTCAGTTAGGTTTACCAAGGAGGGATATTACAGATAGAGAAAAATTTTTATTCAAATGAAGTTTAAAGGTTTTCTGAAGACTTTTGCTGTTCATAAAAATTTTCAGAGTGGTCGCCATAGAGCATGGAGATTATGTATAGAGTCTTAAAAGGGGGCGAGTTACCATAGTCGGCTGATACAGGATAGAGCTGGACAAGCAAGTAGTTGGTTTAGGGTCCTAAACAAATCCTGACCACAGACCCAGGAGGGTTGCCCAGGGATTAGCTTTAGAAGGATAAAGGTGGCCAAGAGAGGGGATGGTCGCTTGACGTCACCATGACATAACTCAGGTTACGCTTTTCTCTATCTTGTCGCCCATATGTGCTACAGTAGAATTCAAGAGTACCGTTCATAGAATATGAGGAAGTAAAGCTTTTTGTGAGATTTGTATTGATTTTTTGAAGGTACCCATAATCTTCCTCCAGCTATACCTCTTTCTGCGCTTTCGTTTGTATTTTCTTTCTATGTGATGGTTATCTGTGTGTTCTGTTTCGTATGTCCATGTCGTTAGCAACGTCGTATTTACCCTGAATACAAACTGAATACATCTCCTTCCATTTTATTCTCAACCCATTTAGCTTGGCTGTGGCTTGTAGAAATAGCAGTTCTTTTGAGGATCGGGCATCTCTGATATTTACACTATGTCAGGTACGAATTCACCGACACTTGAGCTGTTGCAAATAGAACAGAATTTTTATTTCATTCCGGTAGATGTTTAAGATTTTGTTCACATAACGGCAGCTCATTCCTAAACCACTAGTTTGTAGCAGAGTGTGTTCGTAGGGATAGACAACTACGTTGTCAATAAACTGTACTCGAGACAAATTGTAGTTGACACGACGCCTACTACCATGGGATGTCAAATTTATTTCAAATTGTGTGGTAATTAAGCAATCTTGGAGTTCAAGTGTTGGATTGCACATGCTTCTCAGTAATCGTCATCATCATCATCATCATCATCATCATCATCATCATCATCATCATCATCCATCATCATCATCCATCATCGTCATCGTCATCATCATCATCAAAGGGTTATTTCACTCAGTTTAGCAACCAGATATTAAAGGAAAGTTACCTTATTTTGCAGTGCCATTTACTCAACTATGAAGTAGTTGTCCTATATTCGTCAATCTCAAATACACAGGGCATTTCATCAGGCCAAATTGCTTATCTTTTGTCCAACTTGAAAGTTTATTGTTGATGTAGCGGTCAACAATATAATCATGGTACCCATTATCCCTGAATAAGTCTCTGAGATTGCCAAGCTCTTGTTCTAGATAGCAAGGTGAGCAAATCACCAGAGCACGATGAACGAGGCAGCAATGACATTTACCTTCTGCCTTCTGGAGCTAAATGATTCCCAACGAACATACTGCCCAGTCAAGGACGGCTTGCGATGTATTTTGGTGAGAAACCCTGTTTGCTTTTTCTGTGCCAGGACATCAAGAAAAGGTAGCCTGTCACTTTCTCCACATTCAGTAGCAAACGTTAGTAAAGGATGTAATCTGTTAAGTTGGTTAAAGAACAGATCACAGTCTTCTTTACTTTTGAATAATGCCAAGGTGTCATCGACGTAATGTGTACAAAAGAACATATTCTGTTACTCTAGCATGAGCTGCTTCTAATGAAACCCCACAAAGATATTTGCCAGTACATTTCCCAACGGGGAACCCGTAGCGACACCATCCGTTTGTTTGTACATGATGTTGTTGAAGCTAAACTCAACATAGCGAGTTGCCAAATTTATAAGTTCAATAAACACGTCCCTACCATTTGTTAGTTCTGAATTACCAGCTTCGTGGTTAAGAGTATCAGCACAGATTTCAATGACCTCATCTAGGGGCATATTAGTAAACAAACTACTGATGTCAAAGGAACACATGAATGTTTCGGAATTATCAAGTGTCAGACGTTGTATTTGTTCACTGAACGTAAATGAGTCCTTCACACAGTGCAGTGAGTACATACTGGCAACCGGCTTCAACAATTCAGCCAGCCATTTAGCCAGTACATGTTGGGCAGAACCAGCCATTGATAATATAGGCTTCAGGGGCACGTCCTTTTTATGAGTTTTGAGTAACCAATAGATACGTGGTCGCTGTGAGACATTAGGCCGTACCCTATCACACGCTTGATCTGTCAGTTGTTGACCTTTCCGTAAACTTAACAAACGGCTTTGTAACTTCCTTTCAATAGCACTAGTCCTGTCATGGGTTCTCACATCACCAAGAACTTGAAACTTGGATGTGTCACCCAAAATAGTTCCCATTTTGTAAGTGTAGTCACTCTTGTCTCAGTATTGTCAGGTCTGGTTATTACAATGTCCTTGTTGGGACGGAGGGAGGGACTTCAGCGCTCTGAAATGTTCAGGCTGAATATGAAAATTTGCCTATCCATTGGCGTAGCACTATAGGCATGAGGCAAATCAGCCAAACGTGCCTTCATTGCCTGAAGGTAATCGTCAGAGTGAGCAGAGAAACTACTGAGCTGGATGTATAATTGCACAACAATAAACTTTCACGTTGGACAAAAGATAAGCAATCTGGTCCGATGTAATGCCCTGTATATTTGAGATTGCTGTATGTGGGACAAATCTCTAAAAAATTTCAGGATCAGATCAGTAAAGCCGTCAGCCGTTGTTTCAGAGCAAGTCAAACGCGGGTAATCTGTACAGCGCAGAGAATGGTACCAAAAGTCTCAATGGATGTTATCCCATCCCATCAAACCAGTAATGTAGTTTAAGAATTTTTGTGCCTGTGCAAATCAAGGTACGTCGGGAGGACTTCCAAAAGACTTTCGGAAAGAGTATCACAACACATTCCTTCAGCGCTTTGAAATGGCACGGAAAAACGTCAGAAGCCCGAACGAAAATGGAAAGAAAACGAGGGTGAAATCAATTGTGATTCGGCTATTGCTGCACATCTACTATCCAACTCAGACTGTTCCTCGGCATATACAACCGATTGCTTTAAAGTCTTAGGAAAGGCCAGATCGGCCCTCCACTTGAAAGTTCTAGAGGCAATTTACTTATAAACGCAAAGTCCTTCACTTTGTAGATAGAAGGAATTTGTGTTTCCTTTGAGATTGTTTTAGATTTACGCGCTTTTTGTTTGTTTAATTATCGTCCAATCATAGATCGTTTAGTTATTAGTTTGATCCCTTTTCTTTGTTGTCAGTTAGCATTAATAGGCTTGTTCTTTTGTGTAATATTGTTCTTTGGAGGAACCAAGCTGATGAGAGTGCAACGAAACGCGAAACACGATTCCGCTATTTAAGGTTATCTACAAATTTTGTAATGCAAACCATCGCCTCAAATGACTTATTCGATTCTTCCACAGTATTTTACTTCATCCATGTTGCATATGACACTAAAATTTTCTTCCAACACAAACATGTAGAAACGCACCATTAACACTGGTCTTCCTTATGTTACTTTATGGTTTAGCATCAACGAAACATGTTATCTTCAGAAAAGCAAGTATTTCTCTCTTCGCCCATCTCGCAAGCAATTAGACTGGTAGATGGTTCTACATTAATAGCATAATTTTACCTGACTTTACACATACCAAATGTCTTAGCATAAGCATAGCATTCATAAGGAATCCCTCGTGGAAGCGAGAAACCAATGACACATATTCAGGTCTTTCTAAAATCATAGGCATGATTTGCAGGACAAGAATAGTCCATACTTACAAAGCATTCCTGACCCTGTTTCACGCTTTATTGACACCATACATTCAATACCGCATTATAAATTTGGTGATCAACATCCCTGTGGAAATACTTAACTCTGATCACAGCATTCTCTCCACCCCATACAACAACAGGAACCCAACCCTATCTTTAAGTGCCAAATTTCCTGTTTTACCTTCTCATATCTCAATATTTAATCACCCTTTTCTTTATCACCACGTTTTCGTTTAACTATGAATATTCTACTAATTTTACTCTTCTTAAAGATGATGTTCACAAAAAAATTTTGAGGGATCAATACCTTGTGAAGCACCGACTATACGGAACAGCTTAGCCCTTCTCGTTGTGGCATCCTCCACGCCATCCAATAACAGATGAAAAAAATCAAACCAATCTACTTAGGTGTTGTTTTTCAATGGACCATGGGGAATAGGCCCTCACATATCGTGATACAACACATTCAAGATCAGAGATTATCAACGTGGAGTACGTCTCCATTGAAGAAAAGATTTCATTCGCATCATCTACTGCCCTGTGCGTTCCTGAAGCCTCCCACCTGCGATCTGCTAAGTTGAAATATCCGCATTTCAGCACAACACGACTCCAGAAAAGTGATATAGCTGCATGATTTCGTTAAGGTTTACTGTTATGAAGTGAAAAAAGTCACATAACCTGACACTATATCTGTGTCCTTGACTTTGTCTTACTTTCCCCCATGCAACGATTTTTCCTTTCACAAGTGTTAACACCCTATTTTTAGATATTGCTGTATTTTTCCCTCATTAGATCCTAAACAAAGTTTCAGACCCTGAATCACAATTTCGTCTTATAGTTGCTCTTGGAACAGCGGTAAGTTACAAATTCATATACATTCGTACTATGTTCTTATCCCATCCCCCCCTCGCCGAATTAGGGGGCATGTGCTTCAAGTAAAACAATTTCCAGGAAAATTGTTTAGATTTTTATGCTATTAAATGGAGATGTTTATGAAACCATTTAGTACATGTTAAGCTTGTATATGTAGGAGAAGGGAAAGAATCTATTTGACCTGCCATACTTGGCCTTGCTATTTCTCTCTTAAAATTTCCGATTTATTTGACTCGGAATGTTTATTCCGCCCAAACGTTTAAGTTTTCAGATTCATTTGCTTCCTTAATTTTCAATTTTTGAACCACAGCTTACATAAGTAGTTGGTAATTCTTACAACCTACACCTTTCCGACCATGTCAATGTCGAAGAACTACTACAAATACTAGTCTTGTTACTAACGTTGATGTAATCAAATATTGTGATCATCTCCCTTATCATGAAGCATTTGGCCTCTTCTATCGTCGATCTAAGGCTTTCGTATCGTTTATGTTTCCCGATCATAACCCTTATATAAGTTTATTTACAACAATGTAGATAGAATTAATTACATGTAGCCCTCTTTTTGACCGTTCAATGCTCATCAAAATGTTTTTCCTTGCGACAATACCCCCGTCACTCCCCCAACACACACGCATACATACGTGCAGTGCATTATTAGAGATATCTTTCGAAAGAGTCCTTATTTTCCCCTTTAATCACATAACTTGCATGGAAAAGTTTTTGACGAATTCACAAAACTTACCGAGGAATATCTTCCGAAGAAGGCACAAAACTTACCAGGGAGTATTTTCCGCAGACGGCACAAACTCGCCGGCAAGTATTTCTCCAGAGGGCACAAAACTGACAGGGAACTTTTCCACAAAAATTTTTGGGCTAGTGATATAAGGAATATATTTGCATAGGTTATCGTTCCTTGCTGCGTCTATTATTTTATTATTAACAACTCCTCTTTCTTAACGTTGAGTGACATAACACTGTGTGTATTGTTTCTTCTTTGACATTCGACCTCTTGTAGATCTATGACGACAGGGATGCTGTATCACTTTGCAAGTCTCTGGAGGTGGAAACGAGGTTGGATGAGCTAATAGGAGTCAAGGAACCAGCTAAGGTAACTTGTATTAAGATTTGATTAAGGAAACATCACTTTGTATCGCGGGAATGTAGTTCGAGGTAGAAGCCTCTAACACAATTATGAATCGGTGGATGAACTTGGCAATCATTCGTTTACCCAGAGCAGCAGAAATTAAAGCTAAAGTCGTAGTAAAACAATAATTTGAATTTAACTTTTAAAAATGTGACATGAGACGATCCAAGGTTTACCCGTTGCTCACTAAACTCTCATACAACTCTCAATTAATATTTAGCTTTAAGGTTTTTTGCAACTTATTCAATGGTTATGCAGCGTTCTGTCGGAGAATTTCATTTTCATATCTAAATCTTGTTTATTGATACCCGCTGGTTTAAACCCACAGGCCCACTAATAATTACAAAAACGTTGCCAAACATAATCCAAGGTTCCAGTTTGTTATCCAAATCCGCCAGATTATGAACGTTTGTTATTTGCAGCTTTACAACAAAAATAACACAGATGGCATGTTTTATGATAACTTCCCATCATTCTATTTCTTGACACGACGGCTAAATATGGGCTAGGTCATTATCTGGAATTTTTTATCTTACATTTAAATAATTGTTACTACAAACGTTTATCAACAAAGACCATAAAGATGACAAATGTTTTAGGGGAATTCCTAAGCTATACAAGGGACTTGCAAATAGGTTGATGTCAGCAAGTAGTCTACCGTATGGTCCGATCCTTATGTTTCTGGTGGTAGTCAGGCTCATTCTCTGACCTGAGTGAGATAGAGTTCGGTCGTCAATGTTTTCATGTGCTCCATTTGCCCAGTGCTTCACCGGGTACTTCAGACGACCTATTATTCTGCACCAATGGGAACGAAAATCGTTTCCTCTAAACTGGGCCACAATCAAAGCTGTATCACGTGGCCTCTTAACTGTGAATTGTTTCAAATGTTGTTAATTTCTCATAGAAAGTTGATTGATGTTTTAAACCCTTTTAAAATAATACAATAGATTCACTTCGAAGTTCATAGAAGGTCCAGTGCGTTGCTTATTTTGTGTGGTGATGAATAGATTCAAGTCGAGTAATGACTGCAGTCGTAAGGTCCATAACCTTAAATTGCTTCTGCTATGTGAATGAATACATTATAAGAGACGATTCTTGCGCCAAGTCAGTCAACAGGAACGCCTGTCAATTGGAAGAATCAGAGGAATTGTAGGTTCCGCCAGCATTAGTCTGGATATTGGGACAGCAGATGCAAAAACGGGGTTGCCCTGGTAAAACAGTATCCTACGCATGCGGCCACTGTATTCCACTGTACTCCATCGCTGTTCGATGTAGGTATCTTTTAATTGAGTGACTAGTAAAATGTACGCAGAAATAGGTTGTGTACTGTCCAATAGATGAATAGGTATACGATCTGTGTCTTAGACAGCTCAAAAACCAACGGGAGGTCACTGTTGGCATATATTCCATTGTGTTTCACAATCAATTGTACCCGGTTTTGTTTGATGAAGTGCTCCTCCATTTTCATATTATTTCGTAACTGCAAAATCTCACGTGCACCGGATATTAACTAAAGCCCACCGCTGCTATGAAATCTTGCATTAGGATTGGCATTGTATTCTCCTGCTATCACATCATTATGTTGAGGTGCAGTATAGTGACGAGGTTCCCATGAAACAATCCCCCTCCGCCGTCTTCAACGTTGAATGTGCTTTATACAATTTTTGTTCGAATAATGTCATCTACGACCTTTCCTACCTTTCAATATCGTCCGTGTAGGTTGGAGACGCGGCCACACAACTGTCAGCATTGATCAAAACTTTCCACTGATCTCACAGAAGAGGATTGGTAACACAACATTTCGGACGTCTTCCTCCGAATCAGCGTAGCAAACTTTGTCGAGCGGCAGGCACGGTTCAAGGCAAGCACAAGCCGATGACTAGACCCGAACTTCCGGCATAAAAAATAATGTTCCTCAAAAAAACAGAAGTCTTTGTAGGTAGCGTTATTAGCAGAAGTTCTGATAATATATAATTAAACACCCTTTTGGTAGAGCCTCGTTTACGCTCAAGATTTTGTACATAACTTTTGAAATTTATGTACTTGTCTTCCATTAAAGAGAAGTGAAGTTATGCTAACGAAAGAAAGTACGAATAGAAGCGGAAATATTGCTGCAGTGCATTTTGCGGATTTTTCTCTTACCTACAAGCGTTTTATTCAGCAAAAAAAGCACGGTTAAAAGGCAGTGCTACGTAAACACGAAAATATCTTGTTGGTTTCCAGGCCCGGTCGTCTCCTGATCTGAGGACTATTACTGTAGGCAACGTAAGACGTCGTGTATGCAATCGGAAGATGTTAGTACTAAACTGTTCTTCATCTACGTAACAGAACATAGTGTGTACCCACAAATGCCCTATAATGAGATGGATTATATTACACAAGTCAGCTTCTCATTTTTCAATGATTCTGTTCCTTATTTGCCTCTGTTTGCGGAGAAGTGGGGACAGGGTGCCGACCTTGATCTATTACATTTTTTTAACCGCAGACTGTCTTGTATTTATTCAAATTTCTAATGCATCACGCGCCCTTTGAGAACAAGTGCATTTTCCCCAGATTGTACTTACAACATAAATTTCTTCATTACCTCACAAAGGTACTTTACCAAACTTAATGCACATAGTAGTTTTTTACATATTTTGACGAGGCAGCCCGTTTCAATCGTGTTCTCCACGTCCAGGCTATTCAACTGAGGTTGTGAACGTCTGAGGATTTCAATATCATAAAATATAAATCCAAATACGCATAATCGATCAAGTGGTTTATCTGTGGTTTTAAAAGATGAACAACGAGGATGCAGCCTGCAAGATATACTTAGCAAGAGTCATTGACAGCTGAGACAATTTTCAGATATTTCAAGATAAAAGGAGCTTAGTGATAAACAAGGCAGCCAAAGCCAATTATTATTTGTTGCGAAACGTGTTAGCTTGATGTCCAGTAAATCAGTGACCGTTAATTTGCAGAGTACAACCAAGGAACTCAAGATGATATGATGCAGTAATTTTTAACTATATCAAAATATCGAGATGAAATTTGGGAGATTATGTTGCCTGTTTTGAAAGTTATTCAGACTAGATATGTGGTTGCAAGATTATATTCTGATAGCAGTGTTTTAGTGGTAGCTTTTGAAGATCTGGAATTTCGAAAGAAGATCGCAAAAACAGTCAGATCGGTCCGGGCAGCTAGTCTGACCACTTAATGTAAACAAGATAGTCATATCATGAGAAGAATTAACTGGATCGTGTCATCAGTTGTTATTATCATCATAGTTGTCATCATCAATTCGTCATAATCATCGTCTTCATAGCTATCATCATCAGCGCTATCAACACTGGTATTGCCATGATCATCAGTTGCTGTTAAAGCCCCACTTCCATTCAAAACGTTTTGTCGATTGCCCTGGAAGACTGTGGCCCAATCTATGTAAACAGACGCATGACATGCGCGGCAAAAATCTCTGAGTGGAAATGGACATTAAAGGACATGAATAGACAACACATTGCCAAGCGATATGCAAGAATGATTTGATAGCAACATACACTTTGATGTGTACTTATATGCTGTTGACCTGGGTTGGTTAGAGTAACGTAATATAGCAAGAAAATACAACAGAGCTGTTATAATCTTGACTTTCAAGTATCCAGTAGCAATTTTGGAAATACGAACTAGAGATAACTATGAGGACTACAATTTAGAATGATAACAAGAATAGGATTACAAGCATGGAAATCTTTCTCTGTCACACTCTCTCTCGTATATCACAGGAGTGAACATTAAATGTTTTAGCATTATAGTGCCCAGTTTCATGTATCGAAAGTTATTAGTTTAACCAAGTCCACGTTAAGTCCTCGCCTAGAACTTAGGGATAACAGAGAAACCGGGCCCAGGCCCTTAAACGTCGTAACCGAGTACAGGACAAAGTAGAGGAGGTTTGGCTATACGTTGATAGTAGAAGATAGAGATAATGTCATATGGAATCAACATGTAGTAAATGTCATCGCAAAAGCTGGGGGACAAGAGAAGATTGTAAACGATTTGAAATATTTGGGAGCCTGAGTAAGCAATCAAGAAAAGGGCCTTGTAAAGCGCCGCTAGAATAGTGATAATCAACTAACAAAACTTTAAAAGGCCCAGAAATGATGTCCGAAACTGACAGAACCCAACTTTATGATGGCTGCATAAGGCGAATTTTACTGGTTTGTATTTTTAAGTAAGAAGCAGATCAGTAAGTAGATGTTATTCCAATCTTCTTATGATTTGGGAAGGGTTAAATCCTTTAGTCTTAAACAAATCGAGCGAGAAAAGGCGACAAGAGAGGTTTGACTTGTTTCGTCCAGTGGGAAAAACTGCATTGCATACATTGTCTCTATTTGTTCTTCTGAAATTGATAAGCCCTGAATTCCAGTCTCTCAGTGGTAGACTTGTGCTAAATTTGATCAAAGATACCGGATACGTTTACAGAACCTCGGATCTATTTGTTCATGTAAGACCTTCTTTGTTCCGAATAATAATAGAAATGCAACGAAATTTGAGTACTGATTCATAGCTCATATTTACAAACTAGGGAGGATTCGGTAATTTTATCTGCGCATGTGCAAACAACGTCGCGTTCTTTGTTTGCGCAACTCGTTTCTGATTTCATCCTGGAGTTCCTAGTGGGTAGCCACTTTTAGCTCCAATATTGCCAACAATTTTCGTGATTTTGCAACAGGTTGCCTTATCTTGTTTCGTGCATCAGCCATACAAAACCTACCATACTCTCTTGTGCTTTAGGTAAGTTCTTTTGGAGGACGATTTTGGTTATTAAGAAACCTGCCCCAACCTATTCGCCGTGCACATAATGTTAAACATTAAGAAAAGCTTAAAATAACCTATTGAACTCAAATTAATGATCAGTGATAATTGGCAAAGCATTTAATGACCATAGATATTCAAGAACGACGTCTCTAACTTGGATACTGTAGTTACAATGGTGATTTAAAGCCCCTTTGGCAGTGCACGCTTTAAGGTTCTCAGTCAATAGCATTTAAGAAGCCTTTATAAATAGCAGTCTCATAAGTAAGTCCCTTAAACAGACGATCGGCTATTTAACCCATTGGATTCTCTTTAGGTGACACTATCGCATGAGCAAGGAAATAACTAACATCTTATCCGAACATATGAACTGTTTTCAATTACACAGAAAGCTTGCTTCTGTTGGTTTATGAAACAAACCGAATTGTTCGGCATCAAGGTAAATTGACTATTAAGGACAATATAGTTTACTCCTATTGCAGCCGAGATTTGTTTTCGCAACTGACACATTTCATTCAGAGAGGATACTTATAAGGTGATTAAGTTAAGAAAAATCAGAGACTGAGAACGAAACAACTGAATTGCTTAATCAAACGAGTATACTGTGATGATATTAAGACACCTTGGCTGACTTTCCAGTTGACGGGAAGAAATACGTTCTTTCCAAATTTGCCTATACATTTATTACCTTATATTGCATTGCCATATGCAAGCCTAGTAGCTTGCAGAAGGACGTCTTATAGTTCTTGGTGAACCTTCCAACACCTTTTCTTCTGGAGAATGGCATCCGTAGTACTAAGATGACGCAACTTGCTCGGAGTGCTTTACAAAATGTCCTGCTAGACGTAGTCTATGCTGTTTAATTGTATGTGTTGGTTTAGGCAGACCCTGGCATAGTTTAGTACTAGTGGTTTGACTCAACGAATGCAAGGTAATGACGCTTCTCAGCACACCTCTACTGCACCATCTAGTTGTTTTTCGTGTCCCTCTGTGAGGTTTCACGTGTGATAGCCATAGAGTAAGATGAATTTCCTCATTGCAAAACGTTCTTCTTTATGCTCTTTCTTTGAGTATGATTTCCATTTCTTTGTTACTTCGTGGCATTCTCAAATCGATGCCCTTTTCTTAATTACTTGCTCAGGCTCCCAAATATTTCAAATCGCTTACAATCTTCTCTTGTCCCCCAGCTTTTGCGATGACATATATGCTAGATGTTGATGCCATATGACATCATCTTTACATTCTAGTATCAACGTGTGGCCAAACCTCCTCTTTATTTTCCTGTACTCGATTACGATGTTCTAGGGCCTGGTCAATTTCCTTGGACAGGAAAGTAATTTGGTAAGAAAGCATCGTGCCATTTACCTTTACGGTTGTGGGTGATTTTTCGCTTTTTAAGGCAAGTTCTGACACCAATTTCCTTGGACCTTTTTTCTAATTACTGTTCTAATACTCAATTTAACTACAAAGGTATAAAGCTCAGCTGGTAGAGCAGCACACCGTGTATCCGTGGGCCCCGTGTTCGAACTCCGGTGGTAACATTTCCTGTTTTCTTTATAATCTCTTCAAACGTAAAACATATTATAGAGGTTGTATCCACTTTAGTTTCCACTTTTCATTGCCCCTCCCTTTTATGAGTTCTTGTTTGTTGGGGGAGCCATTTAGTCTCGAATGATCTTCAAATGTTGCCACCATGTTGATCGAAGAAGAAAAGTGTACTATTAAACGCGATGGTTCTGGGTCAATTTTGTATTTGATCAAAGTGAGATGTTCATTACATGCTTCACAATTGCTAATATTTAAGGCCTCGTGACCAGATGTGCTACTTTAGTTTGGCAAATTATGTGTCTTTAGGTACTCTGAAACATAAACATAGAGGCATATGAAGTGTCAGATGAGTGGGTAGGCGTGCCATGTAGAAAATCCTCGGAATTATAAATCTTGGTTTGGA